>ML827739.1:86294-115698 GCA_009831015.1 Picea engelmannii | reverse complement strand
TGTTCCTTTTTCATTAAACCAAGGAAACTCGATAGAATCAACGCACCAAAACTCGGTACATACGATGATGAGGTGGAGAGAGTTGCAAAGTAACTTGGACTAGATGATGGTTCGAAAAGCAGACTTACATCACTCAAATGTTGGTAAGTACTGTGGCATTCCTTTATCTATCATGGCATACATATTATTAATTTTTGAACGATTTCTTCGTTTGTATGTACGCAATAACCAATGTGGAAGCAGGGTCACATAATTTATTCCAAAAGGAAATGCTAGAACTTTAGCGTCAACGTTGTTAGAGAATAAATTAAATTGATAGCATTTGTATTGTATATGTACTTTTATGAGAATTTGCCTGAGCCTTGTGATTCAAAAGCAAAAGAGAAAATTTGTTCGACAAAGTCTTTACTGCAGTTCCATCCAGTTTTGAATTTTTTGTAGCTTCCACGAGAGAGATGATAATCGCGTGTTTGAGACAAGTTGCTGATTGAAGAAGCAGTTCTACAAGACAATGCATTCTCTTGTTTCTCTTATATAAGTAAGTGCATCTACTTATGGGGCTTCCAGTACTCCATTTTCTGGAGAACATAGAGGCAATAAGATAAGACACAAAAAGAAGAAGCTCAGGGGTATGGGGGTTGGCATAATCCCTGTGAGTCTTTCTCCATGAGGTAATGAGTCTGGGTATCATGGAATGTATCACTCTGTTTTTTGAAGCACTTGAACATGTTGTATTGAATCCTTCTTCATTTCATGACGTTTGCTCGGAAATTATGCTATTTGCCTCATTTATACCTGGAAGGGTGACATGATGCCCTATTAAGTTGATTTTCATTTAGGATGGGTTGCTACTGGGTGGATCTGTGAAAATTCATCATCCATTCCCTCCATACTTACCACTTTCCATCTTTATTCCTTCCATCTCCCCTATCTTTGTTTGGGCATTGGGATCAACTACACTAGGAAGGGTTGTGCCTTACCTTGTGGGAAGAAGGGGATAAAGGCCCAGAGGGTAAAATTAGTTGGCAAGAGTTAAAAGTCAATGTTGAAACCTTTGAGATGCTTCTCCCGGGGATCCCCGAGAAAGCAGTGAAAAAATTCTCAATAAGAAAAGGGGATCCATAAAATAACATAAACACTCAAGGTACTAGTTGATGGATAAGAGGTCTCATCACGAGCTGGCCTATTATGACCATGGGCATGTAGCGGTATGACACTACCACCTATCTGGTCATCAAGCCAAGGTAGTGGCTCTTGGTGGCATAGCCAAGATAAAAGGGGTCTCATCACGAGTCAACCTTCTTATTTCCGTGAAATGTTTGTGGATAACACTGTCACCTCTGGTCATCAAGTCAGGATAGTGGCCCTCAACTATTTCCTTGAACCACAAGAGTAAAAGATCAAAATAAATAAATCTAAGAGTAAAAGGCAATGAACGGCCTAGGAAACAATTGCATTCAATACTAGGTGCAACTCGCCCTCTACAAAGGCACCCACGGGTAAGACTTTACATTTCCCTGTTATCACATGCACCCCATGCCCAAATATTTACCCCATGCCACTTCATACACTTACATGACTTGGACTAGATCCCACCTGGGAAATAAGAGGTTAGCCCAATAGGACACCTTGAGACCTTCTCCACACCTGACTTGTCAAATTGCATAATGTCTTTGAGCATTTGTTTGGGTTAAGGGGGGTTTGATGCACATGTTTGGGTAATTTAATTATTGGATGTGATTTACATGCTATGATCCGTGTGACTTATGAACCCCTCGAGGGCGTACTTCTTGTTGTTGTAGGACCTTTCCCGGTGGACAGGTGCATATGAGGGAATGATTATATCGGACCTTCATAGGGCTCAAATCCCACTGATGGATGTTGATACCCCAACCAAAGGGCATGACAGGGATTGAAAACTTGCACTAGGAGAAAGAAGGAGATTGCCTTTGGAGGCACCTTGGAAAACCTAGACCAAGGGGATATTGCTCCTCCCACATGGGCGTTGTCCTTTAAGGGCCTTGGAAGTCATCATGGATACCCTAGATGTCATCCATAACTGGTCTTGTCATCTTGGACGACATTTATCAGGCATTGGCACATATGGGCAGGGTTTCATGCCTTTGGAGGCCCAACGTTTCACCTTCCCTGCCCAATGTTCCATACTTAGGGCTCAACATCACCCTAGAGGGGAATGGCGTCACCCCTGGAGTGATTCTTAGATGCAAATTAATTTTATTTTGTCCAAATTTAATTTGTGGAAAAAACTGGCTAGGTCGGCCTAGTAATTATGAACTGAAATTAATTTTAGGTTAAATTTTATATAAATAAGTAGAAAGTGACATTCATTTTCATCATAACTTGTCCTTGGAGACAAGGAGGTCTGAAATTTTATCCCTATTAGGGTTATTGGCTGAAATAATGAGGCGCCACTGTTGTTTACGACTTATCTTGGCAACTTCGATCAATTTTTGGAGTTTTATGGTGATGTTGCATGATATACTCATGATTATTCTTGGTGCAAGTAAGTAAAATATTCATTTTGTCATCTATTGTATGGTTTTATTTTTCTCATTCAAAATTATGAAATTGCATGGTGTATTTAATGCTTGAAGTAAGAAACTTAAGTTGCTACTTTTTTACTTTTTATTTGCAAAGCTTTTACTAGATTCATCTAGTAACTAGTGAAACCCTAGAGCCCTAAAATGCTAGCACTCTAGAGGTTTGCATTTGGTTATTGTTGCATAAGTTTTACTCCATAAAAAGGCTAAGGAGAGCAAGGCGCTAGGGCCTAGAAGTGCTTACACCCTAGCACTTTGTTTATTGAGGTCAAAATCTAGGAGGACTTAAGTTTCTACTCCTCCTAAGATTTTTCCCTCTTAGACTTTTGTGTATTATCATTAATTAACATCCTTAGAAGAAGCCTCCATCTTTGACTCCATTACTCTAGAAAGACACTAGTCATCCTCCTTTGACCTTTGGCAAGGATCATCGACTTTCAAGATCAATTCCCTACTTGATACTCTACTAACCTTAACTAACTTACTAACCTAACCTAGAAATATTAACAACCAAGTTGATGTTGTCATAATCACTGCTACAACTATTATTTTTCAGCTTATATCAGCCTACTAACCATCTAAGTCATACCAAAATTTGTATAAGGAAAGGTACTATCAATAAGTGTTAAAGTGTGTGTTTAATTGCCTTTATAAAGTGCAAATTTTGAAGTTGTTATCGCTATCATAGTTGTTGTTACAACCATTGTTGCATCCTCTAACAACCCTAAAATCATCCATAAAAACCATTGATCATTTGTACTAAGCAAACTATAATCATTGGATATTGAAGTAGTGTCTTATTTCTTTATTATAGTAATTTTCTGAAGTGGTTTCCATTGGTGTCATCATCATTAATTAATGTTGTTATAAATGTTTGGAAAACCATTTAAGTCATTTATTGACTTGTGTTAATCTTGAAAATAGTGAGTGACAAAGTATTATCAAGTTTTCAATCCCTTTTATATCTTGTCTTGTCATCATAACTTGCAATTTTCAAGATACATTGTTGTTTCTATAATCTCATCTTTATATATAACTTGTTCTAGCTGCACCTAATTTGTCTAAGAAGTCACTGATTATTGTTAAGTTTAATGTTGTTATTATGTTATTTTCAATTTACTAGAGCATTCAATGCATTTCCAAAACAACGGCATAAAGAAGATCACCGAAAGAAACACAATCACAAGGTACACAACATTTTATCCTAGGAAACCCTCATGGGGGAGAAAACCCAACAAAAACTTCCTCAATAATATATTGCCAATACAATGCCAAGACTAAGACCAAACCACCAAGAATAAACTAGGACTGAGTCATGCGCTTCTCTTATCCTTCCTCCTACAACTGCGACTTCCTTCAAAAGATGTTCACTAGAAGTGTGAGTGAGTGAATGAACAAGTGAGGCGTCATCCTCACTTATAAATACTAGTTGAGGAGGTGCTAGGGTTATGTCTCTTCACTTAATAGGGCCAACTTCTTCCAAGAGTGGTTAAAACCACTTTATAAACCCCAGGGTCCGAATTTACAAATACCACCATATAAATATGGTTTGACCAATCCAGAAGAGGGGATTTAGTCTTATACAAGACCTGACATGATCAATCCACAAAAGAGGATTTGATCTATAAGATAATAACTCAAATATAATTAGAATATTCTTTGAAGTTACAATATTTCAACAATTATAATCGTTGATATCATTGTTACTAATGATGTTTGATGTTTCATAGGTAAAGGCAAGGTACAAACCCATTTTCACTTTCCCTTATCCCTTTAAAATTTACCTAAGTGACTTCTTCCGTTGAATGACCTAGAGAGAGGGGTGGGTTTTCACCGTGTCTTTCTACCTTTCATCAACCAACTAGGTCCTGGGGACGTTTTCCTTGGAGTGAGGTTTTCCTACTCCTAAAGAGAAAGAGGTACCCTATTGGGGTGATAGTGATAGGGCTACCTCTGTGTTAGGTCAATCTAATCCTACTTGCCTTTAGGCTTTGGGAAAGTATATATTGTGCGATAACATTTTTGGCATCGTTGTCAGGGAACATCGAGTCAATTTTCCTCGTACGACACTTTTTCGGTAAGCCTTTTTCCCAAACCCTTTACTTCACGAAGCTTCTACCTGGCGACTCCACTAAGGGTGATTATGTATTTTCCCTTTGACGATCCCTAGAAGGATTATCTGGCGACTCCACTAATAACAAAACCAATCATGTCTTGTCAAGGGGACCCGGGTAATTTTAAACCCTTGGTAAATTTAGGGTTACCCTCAACAAATACCTCTGAGGTATGAAAAATGGCTCCCTAGATTCACTGGTAATGATGGGGTTAGGGCCGAAGATCACATGGATAATTTTTGGGCTTTCTTTCAACTCCACCCTATCACTGATGATGATGAAGATTTGGCAATGAAACTTTTCTTTGTCACTCTTCATGGCAATGCTTGGAAATGGTATGATGATCTCCCTGATGCTAGAATCACATCTATGGACCAGTCAGAAGAAACCTTTCTTGAGAAATGGGACATTGAATTAGAAGATATCCACATGTTAATAAAAATACTCGAATACATGAAACAAACTAAGAACAAGACTATCAAGGAATTCCATACCAGGTTTGAGAATTTGCTACAACAAATTCGTAGAAGCCATCATCCTGAAGACAAGTACCTCGTTTACCTCTATACCAATGCACTCTTAGTGAAATTAGGATTTCTGCTCGGTGAAAAATGGCTAAGAAAAATACAAGAATCTTATCACATGGCTATACAAATTGAGGAAAATATCTCCTTGTTCAAGGGAGAACACCTCTTTACTCCAAAAATCAAAGTTGATGACCCCAAAGATACCCCATATACTCTTAGTCTGGAGAGATTAGCTTCCTTTGAGATCTTCGTTAGTAAATTCCAGGAAAGATGGGAACAAGTCATCGACCAAAAAGAGGTTGAGGAGAGGGATCCTAATGAAGGTTACCGATCCCATGAGGAAGATCAATAATTTACTCATGCTTCTACCAAGGATAATGAGGACCTGGTTGAAGAAAGATATGTTAGAATATGAATGAATGTGCTCGTTTTACCATTGACAATATTTCTATTGTCACCCAACCATAGGCCGAAGCCACCGTTCGAGCACCTTAACCTTGACAGAGAACCACTCCGGAAGCAAACCCTAGGCTAGATAGCCAAACAAAGGGTAGCACACCTTTCCCCAAGGATAGCGCATCAAAAAGAGTTGATCAGATAGTCCAAACCCTAACCAAGAGATAGTCCAAGACAAACGTGATCTACTAGCTGCAACAACTGTAATGGAATCTCTCCTCCAAACCTGCAAAAAAAATTGGGCACTGCAGTGCGCACAAGTGCTTCTCTGCAATTCTGAGATTTCCTGCTAGAATGAAGATTGGCCTCCTGTATTTAGAGTAATTATGGCTAACTGCCTAGGCCGACTTCTCATTCTGGGTATCTGTCTGTTCAGTATATTTTATTTCTTCTAGCTGACTTCTTCTCTTGGAGGCTAATAACCTAATACAAGTTATCTTCTTGAGTCGACATGTCTTCTAGGGTTATTAGCCAACTCATTAGGGTTTCTTCTTGCTTCCCGAAATATTCTATTCTCGTTAGGTTTACACGTGGAGGTAAATACCTCCCGCAGCTACCATAATATCAACACTCTCTCCTAGCTAGGGAGGTATTACAGGTAATGGTCTTGAGCACAAACATACCATTCACCCGGTAGCATCAACATAGTTGTATAGACTATCTCATGACTAGATAATAAGTGCCATCATCACTATCAATGTCATTAGTTGCATCATCTCTCGAAACCATACTCCATCTGAGTAATCAGACATGATGTCATATTAGTCACTCACTCCATAGAGTGACACAAGAACCATCCTTCTAATCTAGACATATGTCCTAGAATAATAAATGTCTTGGACCATTTTCCGTCTGGGAAATCTCTGTCCATTGATCATCCATCTAGCTGATAATCATTTCCAACATTGCTGATAGTCTTCAAGTCAATTGGAGAAATATCATTCAATAGAACACAATTGTGTCTATCCATAGTAGTACACAACTACAATCCAATGGTACACTGCCACACCAAGTAACACACAGATACTTGATCAGTGACACATAGTCACAATTAGTGGAACACATCCACCAAAGTAGTATACATCTACTGTCCGGAAACATACAGTCTCCATAACAATCATCTGATATCAACCTGCACAAAAAACATTGTTATGATATAAACTGAATCATCTGGGCCATTCTTCCACTCACATATGTGAGATATGGAAGAGCATTTGCCCTCAGAAAGTCGAACATCAATGATGAGCTATCTGGACTATTCTTCTCAAGCAAGGAAGAATAATTGTCCTGATTTTTGAGCCTGGACCATTCCCCACCCTAGGCCATTCCTCCGACACTAAACAAAATGTAAGCTGGAGAGAATGAGTCTGCCCTAAGGAATCCCTGTCCCTGATTGTTGAACCTGGATCATTCCTCTGGCACTAAAAAAAGTGCAACCTGGAGAGAATGAATCTTCCCTAAGGAATTATTGTCTGGACCATTTCCAAAGGAAATGATTGTCCTGCACCAACCTCCAAAACAAACCATTCCCCATGTTAACCACAATGGGAAATCGTTGTCCGACAAGGCGGGCCATTCTTATTGAGTAACCCTCAAGAAGAGAAAATTCCTTAGACCATTCCCCATGTTAACCACAATGGGAAATCGTTGTCTATGGTACATCAACAATCCATCGAACCATTTTCATTACAAAAATGACCGTTCGATTTGGACCATTTTCCGAACTGGAAAATGTCTGTCCGTCAGAAATCTCAAACCACTTTCCGAACTGGAAAGGAGCTACTCATCTTGGACCATTTTTCGAACTGAAGAATGACTGTCCATAAATCAATACACATCAGTGCTCCCTCCCAACCTGGGAGTCATCTCTTCCTTTTTCAATAGGGAAGTCGTCTCCATGAGCTCCAGCTTGAGTACGCAAACTCTTTCATCTTGGACAGAGGCTTTACCAAAATGTCTTCTTATCTTCTCATCTATGGATATATATATATATATATATATATATATTTGAGAACCACTTCTCTTTTCTAGACTTCATCACAGAGAATGTAATGCTTGATCTCAAAGTACTTCGGTCTTTCCCGAACACTGGTTTTCTCTGAAGGCTTCATATAGCTCTGATCAATATAGTGTATCATTATTGGATTGATATTTTGTTTCCTTCTAGCTCATAACATTGTGGCAAGGGTCAAACTGAAACATATCCAAGTGGTACTTCTTCTGCCATCATGAGATATTTGTCATGGATTGGAAATCCATCTTCCTGATCTTCTGAATAACCATTCTGATACAGTATCTCTGTTACATAAATTATTCACTACGCTTCTGTTGTGCATTGGAGATTCTCCACCAAGTTGTCTTCTTCCATTTGCATACAAGGGTATCTTTTTGGTATACCTCAAAGCCTTGAGGTTTGTCTTCATACACTCTTTGTTCAATTGTTCTGGAGAATAGTCTTTGCCTTTATATGATGTAAAACTCTAACCCATGGATATTATGGATGAGATAATGACTCATGTAGAGGTATGTCTGGTTTACTTGGAGCAAACAATCATCATAGTCTTCTCTCTCCATCTGGGAGAAATTCTAGTTCTGGATCTCACAATGCTTGCATTCATAAGTTTTCCATACACTGTTCTTCATCACACTTTTCATTTCCTCTGCTTGATTGCTTTTTGGTTAGTTCATATCAAGATGGTAGTCTTATGATTCTAGATACAATGACTGGTTGTTCTGTCTTTTCTTTCTTTCTTGGAATCTTCACGTTCTTCCTCATGTTTCTCTTTATCTTCTTGGGTCCTTAGAGTTTCTTATAGATTCCATGCCCTAAATATTCCACTTCTTTCTTTCATTATAGGATCATGGATGTGGATGGAAAACCAGAGATACTTTTAAGGCTTCTCTTCGAAGAAGACTTCTTTTGAGGTTGAACTAAACACGTACTGTCTTTCATGGCTACTACCATGGATATATACTTCATCATCTTCAATGGATCATAGGATTAGCTCCCTCCTAATCCTTGCTTCATGTATGAGTTCATATAATCGTCTTCCTCCATCTAACAGAGTCCACACTTCCGTCTGCATCCTTATTGTCTTCTGCAATATATAATTGGCTCCTTCCGTCTAACAGAGTCCATGCTTTTGTCTTATTGTCTTCTACAAAACATCATAAGTCTTTCTCCAATTTCCTCTTGATTGCTGACTTCTTTCTGTCTTTGCTTCTTCTAAGTCTCTTCATGATTGATTATGATATAGGCTTTCCTTGTATAATGATAGTAGTCATTATCTTGTTGTTCTTCCATAGGTATAGTTCTTATTGGAACACATTATCTTTCGAGAGATAGATATACAAGATATGTACAGAGACGATGCAAACAAGATATGTACAAGAACTAAGAAGAGTATTGCTACCTTCAAAAGAAGAAGTCTATTTCATCCTGCTTAGTCTTCTTTGTAGGTTCCTTTTCTTCAACAATTGATGCTTCATGTTTCTCCTTCCTTTTCTTTAGCTTGGGACAATGATTCTTTTAGTGACCATACTTTCGACAGTTGAAGCATTGTATTTCTGAAATATCTTTCTCTTGATTTGGCTTCCTCCTTGAACCAAGCTTCCTTTTGTTCCTGAAATTATTGAATCTTGCTGTGAAGGCTTGATCATTGTACTTATTTTGGGGTTTTTCTTTTGCACTAATCCTGGATTCTTCTTGAGCACAACAAGTCCAAAGTTCTTCAAATGTAGGATACTCCTTCCTTGTGTTCATGCTTGCGGAAAATGCATCCCATGTCTTGGGAAGACCATTGAAACTATGTTTATCAATTCCTTCTCTGAAATGATCTCTTCAATAGATTGTAGTTGATCTCTTAACTGGGAGATCCTCACAAAGTATGATGTTGTGCTATCATCATCATTCATCTTCATGTCATGGAGCTCATTCTTTAGAATCATTATTTGTCCAATGTTTATGATTGAGAAGAGGTTTGTTAGAGCATCATACATATTCTTTGATGAGTCGAGATGGGAGATGTAAGGTATCAAGTGGTATTTTATAGAGTCCACTATGATACTCATGGCATTGATGTCACCGTCTTTGAACTTCTCCATAACTGCAACGTTCTACGATTCCTTCTCTTTTGCTTCTTCAAACTCTGGTTCCATGATCTTTCCTTTCACGATATCCAACACTTTATTCTTGGCAAGGATGAGTTCAATCCTTGTCTTCCACGCTCTGAAGTTAGAAGCTCCGTCTAACTTGTTTTCTGACTTCATAGAGTAATTCATGGTTGCTTTGACTTGGTCAACCCTAGATCTGACCAAAAACTCAAACTTGACGTCTTGGATTGCTGAGAGTACTAGAAGATGCACTAGGCTAGGGCGCACTGATCTATCCAGAAATTAGGTCAATCCCTTCACTTAAGGTGCTTCAACGAGAGGATTAGGGTTTCTGCAACTACACGTGCTAGTAACCCTAGTGGCAGTGCTATGGTGACTGCTCCTGCTAGAAACTCTAGTGACAGTTCTTCAACAAGCTTAATATCCTTACGACTATGTTTCCTTCCAATGGTTAGACTGAATGAAGGAGGTGTGGGCCCATAACCTGTTAGAATATGAATTAATGTGCTCATTTTACCATTGACAATATCGTTATTGTCACCCAACCATAGGTCGAAGCCACCCTCCTAGCACCTTAACTTTGACAGAGAATCACTTCGGAAGCAAACTTTAGGCTAGATAGACAAACAAAGGGTAGCGCACCTTTCCCCAAGGATAACGCACCAACAAGAATCGATCAGATAGTAAAGACCCTAACCAAGAGATAGTCCAAGACAAACGTGATCTGCTAGCTGTAGCAGCTTCAATGGCAACTCTCCTCTAAACCTGCGCACAAAACTGGGCACTGCAGTGTGCACAAGTGTTTCTCTACAATTATGAGACTGCCTGCCAGAATGAATACTGGCCTCCTGTATTTATAATAATTATGGCTAACTGTCTGGGCCGACTTCTCATTCTGGGTATCTGTCTGTTCAGTATATTTTATTTCTTTTGGCCGACTTCTTCTCTTGGAGGCTAATAAACTAATACAAGTTATCTTCTTAAGCCGACATGTCTTCTAGGGTTATTAGCCAACTCATTAGGGTTTCTTCTTTCTTCCCGTAATATTCTATTCTCGTCAGGTTTACACGTGGAGGTAAATACCTCCCGCAACTACCATAACATCAACAAGAGAGCCTGGAGATATAAAACATGATGATGAAGTATTAATGTGTGCTCCTCCCTCTGATGAATCCATCTGAAATCCTATTCCTCCTGCACAAAAAGAAGAGGATGAGTTTATTCACTTTCCTTTTCAGGTCTTTGATGATACCCTATTCTATGATTCAAAAGGTGAAGAAGAAAGGGAATCTTTAGATGATGTAGATCCTCTGTATTATGAAGCTGAAGATGTAGGGGCAAGTCATGAGGACGAGGCACTGATTCTTGCTCTTCCATTTGATGAAGTCATCCAAGTCTTCGACGCTCCTGCACAAGAAGAAATGAATACGGTAAGTTGTTTCCCTTTCCAAGATTTTGAAGATGCTTTGTTTTGTGATTTGGAAAGTGAAGAAGTGTTAGAGGATCCCTTGGATGTTTTAATCCTTTCGTGTTATGATAAAGGTAATGACATGGTTGATAATATTGATGAGTTCATACATGTCGGGAAATGTAAATGAGATGTGATTGGGTATGATGGGGATCCCATTTACGACATTGAGGATCATTTCCAAATGTTTGCTTTACAACTATCATATGAGGTTACTACTAATTTTGACAATTGGCAACAAGGAGATGATGTAGTTACAATTTTTTTCCAAGCACCCAAGGTTGACCTAGTTCTATGTTCTCCTGATGATTTTCAGTCATATCTTGAGGATTTTGATGAGTATTCGTTTGAGCACTTGGATTTATTCTATGAAGAAGATTATCAACCACCGTTGTTCTCAGATCTTGATACGGGTAAGGGCATTTATTTCCTAAAGCAGGATACTCATGACAAGTTTTTCCAGCTCCCTTCGATTACTTTACCTCATTATGTCACTAATGATGCAGTTGGGAAACATGTCCCCTATCCCAATTTTTCTCTAGGGAAGAACCTTATTTTACAAATAAAGGATAGGTTGAATACCTTAAGAAGAAGTTTGTTATCTCAATCTTTCAGGTTTCCCTTAAAAAATTTCCAATCATCCTCTAGTTTCTTGCTAGCCCCTTCCCAGACCTTAGGATGTGATGACGTCCAAGGTAGCCAATCTTCAGACTCTTTGAGTCAGCCTTTTGAGCCTTTGATTTTTCACAATCCCTTTCTGAGATGGATTGAGCACTTTCCTAGAAGTATAACTTGGCATAATTTTGTCCCTCCCTCCCTCCTCCATGAGATAGACTTTACGACTTCCTATGATGTGATGAATGCTCTAACTCATGTTATTTTTGTGCTTGACTTGTCATTTTTTTGGTTTATGATGAAGCACAGAGGCAGGTATTATGAGGTATTGCTAGGATGGTTTCACTGGTTATATGAATACACCTAGAATTCAACCAACAAGTAAAGAGAGGTAGGTAGGCATTTGCATCCATTGTATATATCATTTTCATATCATGTTAGCATAGTTGTAGTTTCATTTTTCATATTGTCCCGATTCATTATGTATATATGTATGCTCATAATGATATGATAGACTAGAAATGCTCTTATTTTTTTATTTTATCATATATGAAAGAGGGGTGATATCACCACCCTAGGGATTACTGATATATTTTGTTGAGATTTAGCAAGAACGGGTCATACCAGAGATGCTAAGGTTCTCATGTGCTCTACGATGAGCACATGTCCCCGAGTTGGAGCCATATGTTATCCCCTAGGCCATGGATAACTAAAAATATCACATCTCGAGGCCCACAAGTCCTAGAAATGGAGTATCGAGAGCCAAACGACTTGAGCATGGCCCCGGAGGGCCCCTTTTTTCTTCAATTCAGTCCACGTATCACCAACAACAATATCCATCACACAAGCTTGGTCCTAAAGTAGGGGTGAGTCTTGCTCCATGAGGTAATGAGTCTGGGTATCATGGTATGTATCACTCTGATTTTTGAAGCACTTGAACATGTTGTATTGAATCCTTATTCATTTCATGACGTTTGCTTGGAAATTATGCTCTTTTCCTCGTTCATACCTGGAAGGGTGACATGGTGCCCTAGTAAGTTGATTTTACTTTAGGATGGGTTGCTATTGGGTGGATCTATGAAAATTCATCGTATGTTCCCTCCATACTTACCACTTTCCATCTTTATTCCTTCCATCTCCCCTATCCTTGTTTGGGTATTGGGATTGGATACACTAGGAAAGTGTGTACCTTACCCTGTGGGAAGAAGGGGCTAAAGGCCTAGAAGGTAAAAGTAGATGGAAAGAGTTAAAAGACAATGTTGAAACCTTTGAGATGCTTCGCCCACAGATCCCTAAGAAAGCATTGAAAAGCTTCTCAGTAAGAAAAGGGGACCCATAAGATAACATAAACACTCAAGGTACTAGTTGATGGACATGAGGTATCATCACGAACCGACCTATTATGACCATGGGAATGTAGCGGTATGACACTACCACCTATCTAGTCACCAAGCTAGGGTAGTGTCTCTTGGTGGCATAGCCAAGAGAAAGGGGGTCTCATGACGAGCCAACCTTCCCATTTCCGTGAAATGTTTGTGGATAATGCTATCACCTCTGGTCATCAAGCCATGACAATGGCCCTCAACTATTTCCTTGAATCACAAGAGTAAAATATCAAAAGAAATAAAGATAAGAGTAAAAGGCAATGAATGGGCTAGGAAACAATTGCATTCATGACAAGGTGCAACTCGCCCTCTACAAAGGCACCCACATGTAATAATTTACATTTCCCTGTTATCACATGCACCCCATGCCCAAATATTTACCCCATGACACCTCATACACTTACATGACTTGGACTAGATCCCACCTGGGAAACACCCCAAACTTGAGAGAGGTTAGCCCAATAGGACACCCTGAGACCTTCTCCAAACTTGACTTGTCAAATTGCATAATGTATTTGAGCATTTGTTTGGGTTAAGGGGGGTTTGATGCACATGTTTGGGTCATTTAATTATTAGATGTGATTTACATGTTATGATCCATGTGACTTATGAACCCCTGGAGGGCGTACTTGTTGTTATTGCAGGACCTTTCCCGGTGGACAGGTGCACATGAGGGAATGATTAGATTGGAACTTCACAGGGCTCAAATCCCACCAATGGATACTGACACCCCAACCAAGGGGCATGACAAGGATTGAAAACTTGCATCGGGAGAAAGGACGTTGCCTTTGGAGGCACCTTAACAGACCTAGACCAAGGGGATCTTGGTCCTCCCACATGACTGGACGTCATCATGGATACCCTAGACGTCATCAAGAACTGGTCTTGTCATCTTGGACGACATTTATGAGGCATTGGCACATATGGGTAGGGTTTCAGGCCTTTGGAGGCCCAATGTTTCAACTTCCCTGCCCAGTGTTCCATACTTGGGGCTCAACGTCACCCTAGAGGGGCATGACGTCACCCTTGGAGTGTTTCTTAGATGCAAATTAATTTTATTTTGTGGAGATTTAATTTGTGTAAAAAACTGGCCAGGTCGGCCCAATAATTATGAATTGAAATTAATTTTAGGTTAAATTTTGTATAAATAAGTAGAAAGTGACATTCATTTTCATAATAACTTGTCCTTTGAGTCAAGGAGGTCTGAAATTTGGGCCCTATTAGGGTTTTTGGATGAAATAATGAGGAGTCACTCTTGTTTAAGGCTTATCTTTGCAACTTGGATCAATTTTTGGAGTTTTATGGTGATCTTGCATGGTATGCTCATGATTATTCTTGGTGAAAGTAATTAAAATCTGCATTTTTTTCATCTATTGAATGGTTTATTGTATGGTTTTATTTTTCTCATAAAATATTATGAAATTGCATGGTGTATTTAATGCTTGAAGTAAGAAACTTAAGTTTCTACTTTTTTACTTTTTGATTTGCCAAGATTTCACTAAATTCATCCAGTAACTAGTGAAACCCTAGAACCCTAAAATGCTAGCACTCTAGCGGTTTGCATTTGGTTATTGTTGCATTAGTTTTACTCCATAAAAAGTCTAAGGAGAGCAAGGCGCTAGGGCCTAGAAGTGCCTACACCCTAGCACTTTGTTTCTTGAGGTCAAAATCTAGGAGGACTTAAGTTTCTACTCCTCATAGGCTTTTTCCCTCTTAGAATTTTTTGTATTATCATTAATTAACAACTTAGAAGAAGTTGCTATCTTTGACTCCATTACCCTAGAAAGGCACTAGTCATCCTCCTTTGACCTTTGACAAAGATCATCAACTTTCAAGCTCAATTCCCTAGTTGATACTCTACTAACCTTAACTAACTTGCTAACCTAACCTAGTAATATTAACAACCATGTTGTTGTTGTCATAATAACTGCTACAACTATTATTTTGCAGCTTATATTAGCCTACTAACCATCTAAGTCATCCCATAATTTGTATAATTCAAGGTACTATCAATAAGTGTTAGTGTGTGTTTAATTGCCTTTCTAAAGTGCAAATTCTGAAGTTGTTATCGATGTCATAGCTGTTGTTACAGCCACTGTTGCAGCCCCTAACATCCCTAAAATCATCCATAAAAACCATTGAGCATTTGTACTAAGAAAACTATAATCATTGGATATTGAAGTAGTGTCTTATTGCTTTATTATAGTACTTTTATGAGCTGGTTTCCATTGTTGTCATCATCATTAATTAATGATGTTATAAATGTTTGGAAAAACATTTAAGTCATTTATTGACTTGTGTTAAGCTTGAAAATCGTGAGTGACAAAGTATTATCAAGTTTGCAATCCCTTTTATATCTTGTCTTGTAATCATAACTTTCAATTTTAAAGATACATTGTTGTTGCTATAATCTCATCTTTATATATAGCTTGTTCTAGCAACACATAATTTGTCTAAGAAGTCATTGGTTATAATCGTTGATATCATTGTTACCACTGACGTTTGATGTTTCATTGGTAAAGGGAAGGTACAAATCCACTTTCACTTTCCTTTGTCCCTTTAAACTTTACCTAAGTGACTTCTTCTGTTGAATGACTTAGATTGCGCGATAACATGCACCATTAGGTTTAAGTTGCCTGGAATCCCAGATTTTCTTTTGCACAATTTACTCTATCTTCCAGAGTTGCAAAGAAAATTGTTGTCCCTTGTGCACATCAAACAGCAAGGCCACTTCGTTCATATGATAAGTGGAAAAGTTTAGATAATGAAGGATTCTAACAACATGGTTGTCATGATCGAAATCGAAGATGGAAGACTGATGAATGGGACATATGCCCATGCACACACTGTTGCATACCTCTCCCATCATGACTCAGGTATTTTTATCACATAAACTTTTCAGAGTCTTGTGGGTCTACGATTTCTACCTAGGTCTGTAATTTTCCTTGTTTCTCCTCTTTTTGCAGACCCGATCGTAAGTATTTCCTCTCGGCTTGTAGGTTTCTTCTATTTTCCTTCACCCGTTTGATCGACCTATTTTATTTGTCGGCTTGCCTGAAGAGTATCGGCCCTAAGCCTTTGTGTTTTCCTGAAAGTCGAGGGCTTCTCTCTTTACCTCTGTCATTGATCCTCTGCTTTCCCGAGCCTTCAAACAATCATCCAAGAAATTGTTCACAGGCCGGAGTCATGAGCACCAAGTGAAACACTTGAAGCAGTCTGATATAAAAGAAAATCAAGTGAGCGAGCAAGATCAATTTCCAATGGTGGAGATCCATCATGCAGATCGGATGGATGACCATCGGGTGATCGGGGTATAATGTTATGCCGAGTTTAACGTCAGTGAGAGTTCTAATATCACGAGGCCATCCTAGCCGTCGATCCTAGGAAGAGCACGTAGCGTGAGAAAATAATTTCACTGACTCGCAGGATGGAGCAGTCAAAGGGAAGATTCATGAGAACTCGCGAAACGCGAAGTCGCAAAATGATCTGGGCCGTCCATTTCAGTAGGACACATGGCGCTAGATTCGAAGCGCGAAAAAAATCATTTCGGGAAGACCGAAGTGAGAAGTGTCGATATCCCAAGTCCCGAAATGTTGAAGCGATTTGGGCCGTCTGATGCAAGGAGATGCGTGTGACCCGATCCGAGTGATCGCGATTTCACAACTCGAAGGTTGAGCATGGAGCACAGAGTGAATTCACAAAACACAAAATCCTGACGTGCCTGAGATTTGGGCCCATGATCACAACACGCGGTCATATGGAAAGTGGGGCCCAAAGAATGGGAAAGTGTTTGTCGAGCGACGAGTGGCTGAGATTGTTCAAGGAAATGATCGTAGCCGTCAAGTTTAAAGAAAATCCAACCGTTGATCTAGATGGGTAATTTCGCGTGATTGAACATCGAGATATTTGAAATCAAGGGGAGTGAAGACTCCCGACAGGTGAAATCCCGAAATTTCATGCAAGGGATGTGTAAGGTCATAGCCCGAGGTCGCGTGGAGCGATGGAATGGAGCTGCGCAAAAGGATGGAGCACCCAAGTTGGTTACAGAGAAAGAGTTGCATGGCCTTGGGACGCCAGAATTGACTCAATGGAGTCGTGAGCTCACCTGGGGAATTCATGGGTGTTAGGCTCCATCTCGATCCTGATGCAGTTAGTTAATGGAAATAGGGGGAGGTAGTTGAAACCTCGTTTCACCCTATAAATGGAAAGCATGGAAGTGCCGACCGTGGAGGTAGGCTGTCAACCCAAGGTCTCCTTGTCAATGAATTTTCCTGCAAAGCCCATACTGATATGAGATCGCGTCTGACAGAAGAATGCAAGTGCAGACTAACAGAAGAAGGTGCATACACGAAGCTTTAAATGAAGTATCCAGGTGACACTCTTGGTGTTGGCAGGTTGTTCTGAGTATAAATACTCGGTTTTGATATTTTTTTATGGTCAATGGTAGAGAAAAGCTCCTGTATTGTAAAGTTTTAGTAAAGCCTCTGGCTTCTGGTTATGTACCTGAATTTGAGACTTCTTGTTTAATGTAAGTCAACTTTATTTCATCTCTTTGTAGAAATTGTGTTAAAACACTCGGGCATGGGTGATCCAGTTGAGGGTATTTACGTTTTTGTGATGTATGTTTGATCACAGTAACGTCGCTACCAGTTTTGATTAGCTTCTCGTGTTTTATTTTCCCTCTGATACTGAGAGATCGGGCATGGATGTTCCAGTCGAGTTGTTGTGATTGCTTTGTAATGTATGATTGATTACAGAGTTGTTATAGTGTTTTCAGTTCCCTAAAGTTGTGAATTCGAGAAGATCTTGAATTTGAAGTTTTTCCTCCTTAGGCTGTTGGATGACCGGAAGTCCCTAACAGATCCTCACTCTCCTCAAGATCTTCCCCCTACTCACCACTATACCAAACTTAATGACTGAAGTTAGACCAAGACCTCACTTACTTGTGCTTTCTGACCCAGTTTTTTGAGGTAAAGCAATATAATCCAGAGTCTGCATCCATTAGACCCCCCTTAAATTTATTCACTGTGACATAAAAACTTATGAGTATCAGGATTAACTTTGCTGCAATCCAGGGGTGACTTCCGGTGCTAACTTTTCCCTAGGATAGAATGACAAAGAAGATTATGATTCTGAAGGTGCATCAGATATCAGAACCATTGAAGATTGCCACTGTGCACCTGGTGACTCCACTGTTACGACTCCACTATGGCGACTCCACTGGTATGAAATGGAACATATATTATCTCAGAGGTTTTCTTTCTGTGATTTTTCAAAAATAGTTGGTTTCCCTAACCCACCACCTAGTAGAGATGAATGGGAAAGTAGCCTTCCTAGGTTTCGAGGAAAAGGGTGGGAAGCACCAGCTGAGCATTTGCTGGACTTTCATGAATTTATTCATCGACTTCATATCATGCATGAAGTTATTCAGATTAAGATTTTCAAGTATTCATTACAGGGGACTGATCATGATTGGTGTCGATATCTTCTCGTTGCAAGCATAAACTCTTTGACCAGTTTTCATGCAGCTTTCAATTCGTTTTACAAAGATTATTTTCTAGCTGAGTGTCTTTATGAAAACTGATGTGATGAGTTTTCTTTGTTTTATAAAGACTCCGCCTGCCAAAAAGATCATTTTTGTGATGAAGTTGTTATTGTGGAAAAAAGCATTTGTCGTGAAGAGAATGAGGTGTTGAATGATATTCATTATGATAGAGATAACATAGAAATGTCTGGCATCATATCATACGTGTCTGTTGTTTCAAGTGTTCATGAAGATCAACATATCTCTTCTGAATATCCCAATGTCGAAGAGCAAGTGTATTATGTAGAAGATTTTTCTCCTGCCTATGAAGCTGAGATAGATGAAAAGATAGTAACAAAAGCTAGGGAAGGTTCCTTTATGTTTTTTCCTAGTTTTTCATAGTCGAAGGCAGAGTTTGTTTGTTTCTCTTATGAAGGAGATGCAAAGGATATTCTTGTCCTGGAAGTTGTAAGTGAGAAAATATCGCTTGGGATTATCCAACCTGCATCTATCCTCCACCCACCTGTATACTCTGAGAACATTGAACGATGGGTGAGCATCAATGAAGTGCAGGAAGTAATTCCTTACTAGTCAAGCTTTCTTGATTATAAATTTTGCGACCCTGTGGGGTTATATATGGAACTATGTTTTCCAAAAGCATTGGAGCTTGCAAAATTGTTCATATTATCATCATTCAGAGGTATTTCCAGTGTTCCAATACATGTTTTCTTTATGTTGTCATACTTCCCTTACCTTTTATGGATTATTTGCAGTAAAGAGAAGAATTATATTACCGAACATTCTGGATGGTTATGGTGGAAGTTTGCTTTCACCTAACGCTTTGTAAAAAATTAGTTAGCCTAGGACTGTACATAAATAAGTTTTTTCTGGAGCCCATGTATTTGCTTTTGTTTAGAGGAATTATCGGTCTGTAATCCTCAGTAGGATGTTTTTTTAGCATGACTCCATAACCCAACAACTAAGGCACTGGAACTACTTGTTCTTGGTAGCTCGCAGGGAGCATGCCATCCCCTGTGGAGCCAAATGTTATCACATAAACTTGTTAGAGTCTTGTGAGTCTGTGGTTTCTACCTAGGTCTGTAATTTTCCCTGTTTCTCCTCTTTTTGCAGACCTGATCGTAAGTTTTTCCTCTCGGCTTGTAGTTTTCTTCTGTTTGCCTTCACCCGTTTGATCGACCTATTTTCCTTGTCGGATTGCTTGAAGAGTATCGGCCCTAAGCCTTTGTGTTTTTCCTAAAGTCAAGCACTTCTCTCTTTACCTCTTTCATTGATCCTCTTCTTTATTGAGCCTTCAACCAGTCATCCAAGATATTGTTCACAGGCCGCAGTCGTGATCACCAAGCGCAACACTTGAAGCAACATGATATAAAAGAAAATCAAGCGAGCGAGAAAGATCAATTTCCAACGGAGGAGATCCATCAGGCAGATCGGATCGACGACCATCAGGTGATCAAGATATAAAGTTACGCCGAGTTTAACGTCAACAAAAATTCTGAAATCGCAAGGCCATCCTAGCTGTCGATCCTGGGAAGAGCACGTGGCACGAGATTAGAATTTCGTTGACTCACATGATGGAGCAGTCAAAGGGTAGAGTCATGCGAACTCTCGAAATAATCTGGGCCGTCCATTTCAATAGGACGCGTGGCGCTAGATCCGAAGTGGGAAAAAATTCATTTCAGGAAGACCAAAGTGAGAAGTTTTGATATCCCAAGTCCCGAAATGCCGAAGCGATTTGGGTCGTCTGATGCAAGGAGACACGTGTCACCCGATCCGAGTGATCGTGATTTCTCAACTCGGAGGTTGAGCATGGAGCACAACCTGAATTCGCGAAACACGAAATCTCGACACGCCTGAGAGTTGGGCCCATGATCACATCCCACGGTCATATGTAAAGTGGGGCTTGAAGAATGGGAAAGCACCTGTCGAGCGGCGGGCGGCTGAGATTGTTCAAGGAAATGATTGTGGCCATCAATTTTAAAGAAAACACAACCATTGATCTAGATGGGTCATTTCACGGAATCGAACATCGGGATATTTGAAATCAAGGGGAGTGAAGAATCCCGACAGGTGAAATCCTGAAATTTCATGCAGGGGATGCGTAAGGTCATAGCCCAAGGTCACGTGGAGCGATGGAATGGAGCTGTGAAAAAGGCTAGAGCACCCAAGTTGGTTACAAATAAAGAGCTGCATGGCCTCAGGATGCCAGAATTGACTCAAAGGAGTCGTGAGCTCGCCTGGGGAATTCATGGGTGTCAGGGTCCATCCCGATCCCGATGCAGTTAGTTAATGGAAATAGGGGGAGGTATTTGAAACCTCACTTCACCCCGTAAATGGAAAGCATGGAAGCACCGACCGTGGAGGTAGGTTGTCAACCTAGGGTCTCCCTGTCAATGAATTTTCCTACAAATCCCATATTGATCTGAGATTGCGTTTGACAAAAGAATGCAAGTGTGGACTGATAGAAGAAGGTTCATACGTGAAGCTTTGAATGAAGTATCCAGGTCACACTCTTGGTGTTGGCAGGTTGTTCTGAGTATAAATACTCGGTTTTGATATTTTGTTATGGTCGATGGTAGAGAAAAGCTCCTGTATTGTAAAGTTTTAGTAAATCCTATGGATTCTGGTTATGTACCTGTATTTGAGACTTTTTGTTTAATGTAATTTAAATTTATTTCATCTCTTTGTAGCAACTGTGTTAAAACACTCAAGCATGGGTGATCCAGTCGAGGATAGTTACGTCTTTATGATGTATGTTTGATCACAGTAACGTCGCTACCAGTTTTGATTAGCTTCTCATGTTTTCTTTTCCCTCTAATACTGATAGCTCGGGCATGGATGTTCCAGTCGAGTTGCTGTGATTTCTTTGTAATGTATGATTGATTACAGAGTTGTTAGAGCGTTTTCAGTTCCATAAAGTTTTGAATTCGAGAAGATATTGAATTTGAATATTTTCCTCCTTAGGTTGTTGGATGACCGGAAGTCCCTAGCATATCCTTTCACTCTCCTCAAGCTCCCCCCCTTGTTCACCACTATACCAAACTTATTGATTGAAGTTAGACCAAGACCTCACTTACTTGTGCTTTTCGGCCCAATTTTTTGAGTTAAAGCAATATAATCCTGAGTCTGCATCCATTAGACCCCCCTTAAATTTATTCACTGTGACATAAAAACTTATGGGTATCAGGCTTACCTCTGCCGCAATCCAGAGGTGACTTCCGATGCTAACAGGTATAATGCCATGTAGTATTTTGTGGCATGCTAGATTTGGCCATATTAATTATGACAGTCTTCGTTTGTTGAGAAAAAATGGTGTTTCTGGTTTTCCTACTATTCCTAGGAAATTGAAGCAGTGTGATGTTTGCATCCTTGGAAAACACAACAAACAACCTTTTCATGATTCCACTTCCAGAGCATGTAGAAAACTTGAACTGATTCATTCTGATTTGTGTGGCCCTGTGCATGTTGAAGATTTTCCATGCCCTATCAAGCTGCCAACTAGGTCTGTATTTGACCTCAAGTTGGCTCTCAGTTTCAACTATCAATGAAGGTTTTGTTGTTGTTTTAGGACAACCAACAACTCAAGAACTTCTTTCTTATTTGTTACAGTTACATTCACAATTTAGGTGCTCTAGCATGTAGTTTTAGTCACCAAGGGTTAACACATGCATACCAAAATAAATGTAACACACCTAGAGATATTTACAACTGAAAATACAGTAGTTCTACACTCTAACATATATGAAATGGAACACAGATATTTTTGGTGAAGATGACCCTGGATAAAACTCCCTTGGGGAAAACCAGTTTGCAATATATGTCTATATATGAGGAGAATAGATGGTGGAATACATAAATTACAAAATATAGATTAACATGATACAATAGCAACTTGATCCAAGATGCAACACTAGTCCAAATGAAGCAAGAGCGCCCTAGGATGGTGCGCCCCCCAGAAATGTTGACAAGACCACTGAACTGGAGCTAGAAACCAACTAAAAGCTCTGAACAAAAAACCCCTCCACGGTACTCTGATACTGATGAGTAGCCTCCCTCTGAAACAAAACTTACTACAATCTGAGCTCTGCAAGTCCTCCCCACTGATGATGCGCCCTCCTCACCAAGTGTTCCCTCCTCAAAACAAGAATCTCCCCACTAAATAAACAAGGCCCTAAGCTTGTTGTCTATCTCCATGGAAGGGAGCGCTCAAGCTAGCCTCAACATATGCTTCCATTCTCATCCTCTTGATACTTCTCCTACTCCTCAAGTGAACATAACAAGGAATAATCCCTCCTTTGCCCCTTGTGCCCTCCTTAAGGAAGCATAAGGAAACCTAAAAGTTGGGTGGATGAGATCATATCATTTCATCCCTAATCAATGGTTGATATCATCTCAAGTAAATCTCAATTCAAAACCCACTTTACTTAAGTTTCCATAGTTTCAGTTTATGTCCCTTAATTCACCCACAAAGTGAATTAATTGTCATTTTAGGCTAAAATGACCAAATTTCACTTTTGATTTAAATCTCCTAAGTCAAAGTAAAATAATACATAAAGTACATGGTACAAGGTACACAGTACTTCTCTCATGTGTTTAAAATCTCACAAACACAAGGGGACCACTTTCCAAGGTACCCAAATCTCAACACTCCCTCTTTTCGAGGAAAGTGCCCTTCACCACCAATATCATTCCTATAGTGAACATGGTTGCCTCCTGGCATATACTCGGGGAGTATGGTTGTACCCTGATCAATGAAAGTAGTCTGACACAGATCTTCTCAATCTGCGTGATCTATAGATGGAAGTGTCTCTCCACCTATCCAAGATTACCTAGATATTGGTATCAAACCAAAGATCTCCACTTTGGTCTCCCACCAAGGATTTATACCTCCTGGCATCTCGCCAATAGTCACTACTCTTGGCATCTCACCAAGAGTCTCCCCCTCTCAGTATCTCACCAAGAGTACCTGGATCTCGGCATCTCACCAAGATCCTCAACTTGGCGTCTCGCCAAGTAGCTTCCACCTGAAGGAGTGGAGCCAAAATCTGATCTACCTGTCTCTATAGCCAAGTGAGTATCAAACCTTTGTGGTGCCTTGCTTCTCATCCTCATCAATATCTGATGCTCTAAAGCCCCTGCACCAACCCTCTATCTCGACAACTCTGAAACTGAAGTTGTCCTGGGTGGACCAGTCACCCCCTTTGAAGATGGTGTACTCGAAACCTGAGTCTGAGCTCCCTCTGAATCACTACTATGATTCAGTCGGTCCTCCTAAACTATGTCTTCCCATTTGATGTTGGATGGTGTAATAAAAGACAAGGAACTGGTGAATGCACACTCTCTCGCAAACTGTGCATCGAACTAAAGCTCCACTGTTGTCGCTGCTAAAACATCATGTTTCTTATTCTTCTTCTTGGGACATTGTCCTGCATAGTGACCCATCTCTCCATAAGCAAAGCATCTCAATGTGCTCATGTCTCTCTTATGTACACTACTGATCTCTCATCCTCGTGGTGGGGCCCCGAACTTAGGACCCTGCTGACCTCCCCGTTTGATCTTCTTCTTGCCATTTGTCCAAAGAGAAAGGTCCTCCAAAGAGCAAGGTCCTCATCACTCTGAACTGTTTGTTACTGATGTTGTCTAGAAGCCTCTTCCACAAGTCTAGTCTCCTCCTAAACGAATTCATCCCACATCCTCTCCCATGTGGGCATGACCTCCCTGGAAACAATACCACAAACAAATGGACCCCATGGTTTGGTAAAGTTGTTTAAGGTTGTCCTCATTGTTGGAGCCGCCCTTGTTTTTCTAGCCCTTCACAAGTTTCATTCTTAATGCTCGAAATCTAAAAATGGTTTTCATTTTCCTCTGAGATATCGATGATATCTGAAGCTTGATCACACGAGCAACGATGATTATTTCACTCTCGAAACAAGTCCTACCTGTTGTAAAATGTTTCCTCTTTCGTTCTACTTCGGGATCTCGCAGATCGAATACTATAGCTCATACAGTTCACACGTCCCGAGTCACGAAACAACGAAGTCGTTTTAACTTTTCACTCAAAACAGTAACGAGGGTAAAGTTTTCCCCAACTCAGGTTTAAACGTCGTTGGGGTTTTGTGCCTCTGCGATCGCCACACCCAAAAATTTATTTTCATAACCCCGATAGCCGAGAACACGAGTTCCTTATTTGAGTAACTCATGTCAAGGTTAAGGGTAAAAGATAAACCGTGGTAAAAGATTCTCTCGGCATTTCGCCACTCGGCGTTGTCCTTTTTTAAAGTTTGACCGTCTAAATCCCGACTCGCGAAGTCACGATGCAGTTATAACGTGAAATAGAGATGCTCAAAACTAAGCTTGAGCAAGCACAGTTGGTGGTCCGGGATGGTCGGATGCAAGCAAGCCAGCAAAGGGATTTTATCAAACAACTACAGGCTAGGGTAGAGACCGCCGAGAGCGGAATGATAAACATCGGGATGTTCAAATCCCAGGCGATCGAGATTCGGAGCAGAGTCTTTGTGGCACAGCGAAATTTGCTCGCCAAGATAGAAGCGATCTGAGACAACTATTTGCTGGTAAATCAGGTGTCCGAGAACTTATTTGCCAGAGAAAGGGATGCTGGAGCAGCTCAGGTCGCCTTCCAGGAGGCTGTGATAGCTACAAACAACAGGGTTTCGGCAGGTACTCCCAGGTTCACCATTTCATAGCAAACCAGAGGAAACATTCTGTTAAAGGAATGGGAGCATAACATCGCCGAAGGCAAACAACAAGCCTAAAAGATAACCAATTCCTTAGAGGAGGCCTTTAATTCTATAGACGACGATCTGTTGGGTATTGACAGCGGAGGTAACGCCAAAATGTTGATGCAAATGAATGTGGAAAGGATATTGCTTGATCTGAAGGAAAGAGAAGAAAGAGATTCGGCCGATATCTCTCAAATGACTATGGTAGACATAATCCAAGTGGATAAATGCATGATTAAGCCCAACACACAATTATGTGCCATTGACATTATAGATGGACAGATGGAAGACATGCTGCAACAGTTAGCCCGAGAATGTTACTTCTTCGAAGCCAACTGTCAAGCAGAACCATCGCGGCTAATATATCAGTTGGTGGAAAGATGTATCGCTTGTACCGAGCTTGCGCAACGACAAACATCTGGCACCAAGTGAGGACAGAGTAGGAGAAATGGAGCGATTGCACTCGTCCCTGTCATAACCGAAATTTTGTGACTATTGAGATTCTACCTTATTTGTAAAATTGTATAAATATATCACAAAAAGAAATAAACAAGGCTGGACCTTTTTGTGTCGTTTGTAACAGAGTTTTTAACATTTGAGAGTTAATACAAGTAGATCTGAAGATTCTCAATTCCGTCACGACTGTGTTACAAGTTTGCTTCCTTGTATCTTATATTTCATTTCATTTCATATTCTTAATTGATGTGCTTCGTTATAATTTAGTACGACTACTACTATAGCGAATGAATTTTGGTTTTCTGTAATTGTTTACTGTTTTTCCTCTGTACTAGCTATCAGCGGGTGTAAGACCAGTCTGCATTTTTAGAATTCTACACATATTCTATGCTACATCGGTTATTTCCTTACAATTTTCCTCTCCTGTTTATGCGTGAGACTCTTCCCTGGTAGGAGCCTTACACCATAGGCAGCTAAATGTTTTTCTCCCACCTCACACCTTTTATTAAAATATAATACAGTTACGGGAACAAGCCTTTGATTTGCATTCATATTTTATTTCTGAAACTGTAAATTCTCTTTTATACGACCAAATTGAGACATCACTTAATCTCTCTCTGAAGTTTTTCCTAGTTTTACTGTTCCTCCATGACTGTCCCTGTACCAACACAACCTAACATCGAACCCAGAATATCGACCCAAACGCACATTTCCTTAAACCTCTTCGACACAATTCTTAAGACGGCTACTAACCGGGTTGAACTTGAACGTTCATGGGCCGCCATTGAGCAAGATATAACTATCCAGGAACAGTTGGAAGCTAGACAACGCCAACGTAGAAATCTTCCCTAGTTTCCTTTACCGAAGGTTGACGTTTCTCTCTTCTCCATCTTTTACCCACTTTCGGATGCCTTGACACTGTACTTCTAAGCCTTAAGTACAGACTTAGGAACAACATCTTTCTGGCACCGTTGCCGGGGATCGAAGTTACGAAATCTTTTACTTGGGAAAATGACATTTGTTTTTCGTTGAAAGTGTTACCCTTTGATAGTGAACAAAGAGTACACACCTTTTAAGGCTTCCTAAATATTTCACTTGGCAACTCCACAAAAAATAAACTGGCATCCGGTCGAAGGAACACCAGACAAAACCCAGATGGTAAGCAGATTACGCCCGTTACCGATCCCGAAAAGATTCTAAAAGCGAAAGGCTCTCTCAAGCCAACCCCTGCAGTTTACAAACTTAAAACCCCACCACTGAAGACTAAAAGTTCTTCTGAACCCTCGACTTCTCTCAGTCCTCTCTTTGATACTAAAGTTTCAATGCCAAATTGCTCCGGAATTAGGAGTGATATTCATCCGACAGTCCCATTAGTACACAAAGGAAAGGACCCTATTGAAAGTTCGTCGGCTTTTGACGTACCATATTTTCTTCAGTTGAATTTCCCGACCTCGCTAAATTCTTAAGAGTGTGTTACACACTCAGTTTCCACACCCGTCGGTTCTCCCGATTTCATCTCCTGCAAATCCGAGGAACCGAGTCCTCGCGTTCCTTATCTTTCCTCGTCGGATTTCCCTCTTCGCGAAGAAAACAAAGAGTCACTTTTAATTTTCCAAAACCCCCTTTATAACTTTCCACAAATAACGATGGCAGCTGTCGGAGGAGGAGGTGGAGGGTTTGTAGGAGGAGGTGGAGGAGGAGCCCCTCTAGGAGGAGATGGAGGCCAAGGGCCTGCCCCCCCTCCCAGAGTTTTTGCGAAAGTTGCAGCCAGATATGCTCCCTTAGTATTGCTTGTCCCTCTACATGACCTTCCTGAAAATTACATAAAAAATCTACAAATTCACCGGGGAAGGGGATCTAACTGCGGCAAAACATATTAATTTCTTTGATCAATTCACTGACATTCTAGGTATCGAGCATGAGGATGTATATTCGAGACTCCTTGTCTAAACCTTCGAAGGTCAGGTCAGAACTTGGTTTCAGAGCCTACCCACAACTTCTATCTTGTCTTATGACGCTTTGGAAGATGCTTTCCTCAGACAATGGGGTGAGAGAAAAGACCATCTATATTATTTAACCGAATTTGGGTCTTTAAGGAAAAAGAACTCAGAAATGGTGATGGAATTTATTCATAGATTCAACAAACTATACAATAAAATCCCAGTCGAGGTTAAACCGTCCCAACCCGCGGCCAAAGTGACTTTCGCCGGAGCTTTCGAGCTGGATTTTGCACTCCTTTTACGAGAAAGAAGGGGAGCCACCTTGAACCGAATGCAGGACGATGCGGTAGAAATAGAGTCTAATATGATGGCTTCAGGTAATCTTAAAGCTAAGTTAGAAACTGGAAACTGAGAGACCAAACGCTTTAGAGAACAAGCGATTCCTTCAGGGTCAAATAGATCCGCAGATGATAGGGTGGACGATATGGCCAGAGTGATTAAAGAATTGTCAAATAAAATATCTAGAATGGAACTTGAACAGGCCAAAGCTGACTCTTACCCCAAAAAAGAGTTCAAGAGGAACCCAAACCCCCCGAACCAACAAAGACAAATAAAAAATGAGGATCAAAAAATACAAGCTCCCTTAAAGAATGAATATTTCATAGGAGAGAACGATTTTCAAGACTTCAGAGATTTGGACAATGATGTCACGAACTTCGGTGATGAATGCACTCAACCATATTTGACTCATGAAGACTATGAAAAATCCATAAGCATGCAACAACCGGCGAATAAGGGTGAAGAAGGTGATCACACTGATCTCGGTGAATCTCAACCAGAAACTGAGATGATAATGGCTGAGTTTCAACCAAAGTACAACTTAAGATCTAAGAGTAAGCCCACCTCAACTGCTCAGCCCAAGAAAATCCTTCAAAGAGGTCAAACTTATGAGCCTCCTTCGGAAGAAACCTTATTGTTCGCGGTCAATCTGTCACCAGGTGAGCAAAATGGAGACCGCTCTGCATGCCCTGTTGGGTTCACCAAGGCAGAACATCTGTGGCAGCAAGGGTTAATAGAAAACAGAAAACAAAACAGAATACAATCTATCTAACAACTGAAAGAAAATAACAATTCGAAAATAAACAAAAACATAAAACATGAGACAAGGGAGTCATCAATGGTTTCAAGGCTTGATCTATTAGCGAAACCAGAGCACACGCTGAAGACAGAGATAGGGGTTCCCTCTCCCTCCAGCGGAAGGTCCTTAGGGGCCCTCAACACAATGCTTTCCTTACAAGATGAATAGAACTGAACTGAGTGGTGAAATAACTCTGGGTTATGCCGCTGATGGATAGCTTGTCAAAGACTGAGCTCTGAATCATTTGGACAGCGTAACTTTGCTTTGAATTCTCTGCTAAAACAATGAGTCTTCACGGCTATTTATAGCATTTTTCCAGGCGGTCACGTAACCAACTTCCGGTGTAAAC
>ML827739.1:58393-77105 GCA_009831015.1 Picea engelmannii | reverse complement strand
AACATAAATAAATAAATAAATTTTATTATATATATTTTGTACATACATGCATCTTTCATTTAAACAATTGCTTTTTGATTTTTTGTTTTTTTGTTCATAAACTTTCGACACATCTCGGATAAGATTCGTATTTGTCTTTTACAGGATTCCAACTGCATACGAAACAAACAGGAGGAGTAAACTGAAAGTCGGTGTCAGAAATAAATCGGCATAAACAGGTGATACCTAAAGTAATTTCATATTGCGCAAAGAAAGTAAGATGAAAAGGTAAAGATGAGATTTCTCAAAAGACATGTTATAAAGGACTGTTAAAGAAAACCGAGGTAACGCCATTCAAATTGCAGTATCAGCGGAAATGATAGATAACATAGTAGTTTCTTGGTTTCATAATCTTTGGAAAAATTAAAACAATTTAAGCGATTCACCCAATCTAAAAAACAGTCAGTCAAAGTAAGTTATCCCCGAAAATATCTACAAGAGTCAGTCTTGAATCGTTTGACCTCTGTATTTTCAGTCATTAAATCGCTACCTGGCATTTTTTCTATCTTCGGGTTTTAATTTTTAACTTTTAACAAGTCACCATCTTTCCGAAGGGATAAAAGTTTTTCGTTTCAACCTCGTGAGTTTCAAAACAGATTGTGAAAAGAAAGCGGGTCTTCACAACTACTCGATCCCCTGCTAAGCGAAGGAACGTTTAGAGCGATCCTAACTTTCCTAGGTTTTGCAACGACATCGAAGGATTGAAACTTTCTCAAATGGAATACCCTTAAAAAGTTATTTTCCTTCTTCTTCCTAAGAACGAAGATGTTGTGAAGGTCAAGGGAAGGTTGGTACCGAGTAATCAAAATAAGTTGACAGACCTATAATGCAAAATATTACACAGATATCAGCCCTGATAAAAACTGATTGCCCCCATCTTCGCGCTCTAAAAAGTAAATTATAAGACAGGTGGTGAAAGGAAATTCAGAAATGATTGCCCCCACCTAGTCCAAGAGACGATGAAAGGAAATCCAGAAATGATTTCCCTCGTATTAACATTTAAATGAATAAATATATTTCGAAGTGGTGAAAGGAAATTCAGTAAAAAGGGGCCAGATAACTTCACTGGGGTACTGAACAGGCTCACTGGCAGTGAAGCAATGTCTGAGATATCTGTAAGGATGTTATGCATGAATATCACTCTACTTTGGTAACCAATGCTTTTTAAAACCTGATCCACATCCCAAATTCAAACGGGACTCCCCAATTAAAAACATATAATCTTATTATTTTAGTGCAAGACAATAACCATAAGATCTGTTGGGTCTCCTAGGACTGTTTCGATTGTCTTAAAACACACCTGAATTTAGTAGCGGGAAAGGGAAAATTGTGAAAGGGACTACAACTATGTTTAAAAAGAATATCTGAATTTGTAAAAGCTTTTCGAGGTAAAGAACGAAGTCTTTTTCCCCCTTTCGTACCCTCTTCTCAGGAACCTTTTCGCTTGATTGAGCTTTTGACTCCATTTACCCAATATTGGCACGTGGTCTACTGTTCTTCCCGCCTCGCAGAAAGGCGGGATCCCTAGTTGGAGCCTATGTTGGAGCCGCCCTTGTTTTTCTATCCCTTCACAAGTTTCATTCTTAATGCTCGAAATCTAAAAATGGTTTTCATTTTCCTCTGAGATATCGATGATATCTGAAGCTTGATCACACGAGCAACGATGATTATTTCACTCTCAAAACAAGTCCTACCTGTTGTAAACTGTTTCCTCTTTCGTTCTACTTCGGGATCTCGCAGATCAGATACTATAGCTCATACAGTTCACACGTTCCGAGTCACGAAACAGGGAAGTCGTTTTAACTTTTCACTCAAAACAGTAACGAGGGTAAAGTTTTCCCCAACTCAGGTTTAAATGTCGTCGGGGTTTTGCGCCTCGGGGATCGCCAAACCCAAAAATTTGTTTTCATAACCCCGATAGCCGAGAACACGAGTTCCTTATTTGAGTAACTCATGTCAAGGTTAAGGGTAAAAGCTAAACCATGGTAAAATATTCTCTCGGCATTTCGCCACTCGGCGTTGTCCTTTTTTAAAGTTTGACCATCTAAACCTCGACTCGCGAAGTCACGATGCAGTTATAACGTGATTAATTAATTACTTAATCCAAGATTATCTTCCCTTTTGATTAAGTCGTGTTATCGCGATCTCGCGGTTTCGCAGCTCGGCATGTAAATCTCCCATAAACTTATCTTCGAAGCTCCGAGTCGCGATATGGCGAATATAATAATTATAAAATTAATCAAGCCCCAAATCGTGATTACTTTTAATTAACCAAAATCGATCTTCGCAGTCTCGGGTGTTAGAGACTCAAAATGTTAAAGGAAAATCCTCGATATAACGAGTACCGAAACATTGTTAACAACGGTAAAACTGGATTAATTGAGTTAAATCAATGAATATACCGCGCTTTGATGTATGCACTATTTACGAGGTAGCCTTTTCCTCCATGCGCCAACTGAGATTTTAAAACCGCCAAAATTTATGACATTAATGAGGAAATAGGGTAAATCTATGAATTTAAGATCGGTTTTTTATGGCAGAATTTATTTCCAAATGTGATTTGACAGACTTGTTCTGAAAGGTACCGAGTGTTTTGAGTATATATAAGAGCTGTGTTTTATCATAACAAATGCATTTTCATAGCACGCATAGCACATCACCTCTGAGTAAACTAACTTCTGTATGTATACGTAGTTCTATCGCAGAAGAGCTTAAACGCAAGCTTCAGCCATGGCTCCGCGAAAAGCATCAAAGGAAAATGTTGAGGTTTCGGGACAAGGCTCAGACAATGTCTCTGATACTTCGCCCCGAAGTATCAACTCGGTCCCGAACTGGTCATATGTTTCAGATATTCTGCACGCAGAACTGGTGGATTATTTCGATGACTCCGACGACAATGAAAGAGATGATTTAACCACCAAGTACAAAATAGTCGTCCAATCCAGAATGCACAGAGTAGCAGCCAGACCGCGGTTGCTTCCATATTATGATATGGTCCGATGGGCATTGGACCACGTAGACATACCGACCAGGACTATCATGAACGAACAGAGAGTCACCATCAGGACTTTCAGGCCGGAGCATCTGCAAACCATGTATAAGTTGCCCACGACGTCCGACAACACATATGGTGTTGAGTTCTTGGAAGAATTCAAGGAGAAGGAATGAAAACAGTATGATAAAACCATGTCCAGTTTGATAAAGGATTGGGTTTCAAACACCGCGAAGTTCAGAGCTGATACCCACGACATCTATTCAATCACTTCGCTAGAACCGCAGTACAGATATGTGGCCATGATGACATGTCGGTTATATGGGAAAGAGGACACATCACATTTTTTCCTTGTGTGGGTGCCTCTAATGTTTCGGGTCGCCGAAGGCTGTTCCTTTAACTGGGCAAAGATGCTTTCGGATAGCTTAACCAATCGGGTCAAAGAGTATCGGGAGCAGAAGGAGAATGGGAAGGCGTCATCATTCTTCATGTCCGCATATATTATGGACGCAATTTGTTCTATGACACCATTTCCATTGATGAGCTGGAGTTGGACTCCCACCGAAGACAAACCCATACATGTATATCATGCAAAATTATGGGAAAATAAAGCAGAAAATTTTGCGTATGAAATTTTTAACTGGGTGATGGTGCCCATGCATGTCACAATTTTTGGTCACCCGCCACCCCGGATCTCGGACAGCATAGTAACGAATCTGAGCAGCATAGAAGATTGGTATGTGGAAGCAGAATTTTCATACCTCAAAGTTTTCGGGGCTTCTGTTCCCCAACATGCACTGCCATTGTTCATTCCCGACAAGGTGGCTTGTCGCGAGGTTGCCCGGAAAACGGTAATTGGCGGTGTAAGCAAAGAACTTAAAGGGTACTCGAAAAAGGTATGGTCGTCGTTTCCTGTTCATTTGAATTCTTATTCTTTATTAGATTTCGGGCATGCCAAAGCCGAGGTGGCAGCCCTGGAACACCTAAATTTGGTCTCCATCGAATACAAGAAGCACGATCCACACAAGGTCTTGAGCAATCATTTGGCTAATTGCGGGCTCAAGAGATTTGAGCATGAGAATTCACCCTTGGATGACATTTTCCGAGGAGCGAGGTCCTATGAAGAAATTCTAGCCCGGATTCAATCCTTGGCACCTGAGGAAAGAGCTGATGTATTGAAGTTCCAGGAACACCGACGTAGTTGTCTTCCCGTTGTGTTGCGAGGTGAGGGTCCAGGTATTTCGGAGACAAAACAGAAGGATGTCGAAGGTCCTAAAGATGCAACTCCCGACCAAGGAAAACACCAGGATGAGGGGGAACAAACGAAGAATCCGGAAGTAGAGAAAAAGACTCCAGACCCGCCAAAGAAACAGAATCTGGAGACAGAGATAAAGACTCCAGAATAGCCGAAGAAGCAGAGTCCAGTCGATACTCCAGGAAAATCTACGAAGCAGATCGGAGAACCCATCACATCAGTTACCCCCTTGTAGTCGACGCAGGGAAATATCGATGCAGGATGGATTTTCAACGAAGAGCTGAGGCCCATAAGAGTAGAAGAACTCCCTCCGGACGAGTTTTTCTTCGATAAAAAGAGAAAAGCAGTAGTAAAAAGGGAATTCTACCAGGAAGGAGAGTCGACTGCCAAGAAGTATAAATTTATGACCGAGGGAAAGAATAAAAAGAATGAGCAATTCACCACTGAAATAGCAGGGACACTAAGAGTGTATGCCTCGACGAATCAATTCTCAGTTGGGCTCTTAAAGAACCAGCTTAAAAGAAAAAATTTCCTAATTAGAACCCTTGAAGCCAGACTGGCCACAACAACAGAGAATGCTAAAGATCAGGCGAGTGTGGGAATAGAGCAGGCCAGATTGGTCGATAAAAATGAAATAGAGATGCTCAAAACTAAGCTTGAGCAAGCACAGTTGGTGGTCCGTGATGGTCGGATGCAAGCAAGCCAACAGAGGGATTTGATCAAACAACTACAGGCTAGGGTAGAGACTGCCGAGAGCGGAATGATAAACATCAGGATGTTCAAATCCCAGGTGATCGAGATTCGGAGCAGAGTCTCTGCGGCACAACGAAATTTGCTTGCCAAGATAGAAGCGATCCGAGACAACTGTTTGCTGGTAAATCAGGTGTCTGAGAACTTATCTGCCAGAGAAAGGGATGCCGGAGCAGCTCGGGTCACCTTCCAGGAGGATGTGATAGCTACGAACAACAGGGTTTCGACAGGCACTCCCAGGTTCACCATTTCAGAGAAAACCAGAGGAAACATTTTGTTAAAGGAATGGAAGCATAACATCGCCGAAGGCAAGCAACAAGCCCAAAAGATAACCAATTCCTTAGAGGAGGCCTTTAATTCTATAGACGACGATATGTTGGGTATTGATAGCGGAGGTAACGCCAAAACGTTGATGCAAATGAATGTGGAAAGGATCTCGCTTGATCTGAAGGAAAGAGAAGAAAGAGATTCGGTCAATATCTCTTAGATGACTATGGTAGACATAATCCAAGTGGATAAATGCATGATTAAGCCCAGCACACAATTATGTGCCATCGACATTATAGATGGACAGATGGAAGACAGGCTGCAGTAGTTAGCCCGAGAATGTTACTTCTTCAAAGCCAACTGTCAAGTAGAACCATCGCGACTAATATCTCAGCTGGTGGAAATATGTATCGCTTGTACCGAGATCGCGCAACGACAAACATCTGGCACCAAGTGAGGATAGAGTAGGAGAAATGGAGCGATTTCACTCCTCCCTGTCATAACCAAAATTTTGTGACTATTGAGATTCTACCTTATTTGTAAAATTGTATAAATATATCACATAAAGAAATAAACAAGGCTAGACCTTTTTGTGTCGTTTGTAACAGAGTTTTTAACATTTGAGAGTTAATACAAGTAGATATGAAGATTCTCAATTCCGTCACGACTGTGTTACAAGTTTGCTTCCTTGTATCTTATATTTCATTTCATTTCACATTCTTAATTGATGTGCTTCGTTATAATTTAGTACGACTACTACTATAGCGAATGAATTTTGGTTTTCTGTAATTGTTTACTGTTTTTCCTCTGTACCAGCTATCAGCGGGTGTAAGACCAGTCTGCATTTTCAGAATTCTACACATATTCTCTGCTACATCGGTTATTTCCTTACAATTTTCCTCTCCTGTTTATGCGTGAGACTCTTCCCTGGTAGGAGCCTTACACCATAGGCAACTAAATGTTTTTCTCCCACCTCACACCTTTTATTAAAATATAATACAGTTACGGGAACAAGTCTTTGATTTGCATTCATATTTTATTTCTGAAACCGTAAATTCTCTTTTATACGACCAAATTGAGACAACACTTAATCTCTCTCTGAAGTTTTTCCTACTTTTACTGTTCCTCCATGACTGTCCCTGTACCAACACATCCTAACATCGAACCCGGACTATCGAACCAAACGCACATTGCCTTAAACCTCTTCGACACAATTCTTAAGACGACTACTAATCGGGTCGAACTTGAACGTTCATGGGCCGCCATTGAGCAAGATATAACTATCCAGGAACAGTTGGAAGCTAGACAACGCCAACGTAGAAATCTTCCCTAGTTTCCTTTACCAAAGGTTGACGTTTCTCTCTTCTCCATCTTTTACCCACTTTTGGATGCCTTGAAACTGTACTTCTAAGCCTTAAGTACAGACTCAGGAACAACACTCACCATAGAATTGGGTTCTACCACCTCTCCAACGGCTCCAAGCTTGTCTCTGATCTGGGTGTATCGACCAAGGAAAGAAGTAAACGACTCATCCTTGAGCATGTGAATTCCCCTTAGTTGATCATGAAGAACCATCTTTTGGTTCTCATTAGAGCTTTGATAAAGCTTACATAGAGATGCCCAAGGTTTCCCAGTCAAGTGGGGAACGATGTGATCCCGAACTAAATCACATATCGTCCTCTTTGCCTTGTTGTTCCTCTTCCTGAACTCTACTAACAATATGGGAGAAATAGCAGGAGGAACAACCACAGGCTCCTTAACTATATCCCATAGTTCGAGGTCCTATAAGACAAAGACTATCCTCGCCTTCCAAGGCGATCAATTTCTATCTCCAACTAGCCTATCCTCCGCATGCATCTGAAATGTTGACATGACTGCCAAACTACACTCCAACTGATGCTCAAAATGCAAAGGAATGTTGCATCACTCCTGTCAACACGGGTGTGATAAGAGGCAATCGAACTTCGACCTCACTCCTAGAAATATAGGTGTGAAAAGAGGTTGTGAAATACAACCTCACTCCTATCCACGCAAGTGTGAAAAGAGGTTGTCGAAGCTGTGCACAAACTGATCTACAATCCTCTACAAAATTATGCCAACAAACTGCCACTAATCTTTGTCAATGGTTGTCCACAAAATGTTCCAAGAAGATGTTTATAACATCCCACTCATATGTTGTCCAAACTACTCAAAAATCAGCCACCTCAACTTTGATACCATGAATATTTTTCAGGTCCTATCAAGGTGCCAACTAGGTCTATCTTTGACCTCAAGTTGGCTCTAAGTTTAAACTGTCAATGAAGGTTTTGTTGTTGTTTTAGGACAACCAAAAGTTTAGGAACTTCTTGCTGATTTGTTACGGTTACATTCGCAATTTAGGTGCTCTAGCATGTAGTTTTAGTCACCAAGGGTTAGCACATGCATACCAAAATAAATGTAACACACCTAGAGATCTTTATAGCTAAAAATACAGTGGTTCTACACTCTAACATACACCCCCCCAGGGAAAACCAGTTTGGAATATATGTCTATATATGAGGATAATAGGTGGTGGAATACAACAAGTACAAAATACAGATGAACCCGATACAATAACAACTTGATCCAAGCTACAACACTAGTCCAAATGAAGAAAGAGCGCCTTAGGATGGTGCACCCACAAGAAATGTTGACAAGACCACTGAAATGGAGCTAGAAGCCAACTGAAAGCTCTGAACAAGAAACCCCTCCACAATACTTTGATATTGATGAGTAGTCTCCCTTTGAAACAGATCTCACTGCAATTTGAGCTTTGAAAGACCTCCCCACTTATGACGTGCCCTCCTCAAAACATGAATCTCCCCACTAGATAAACAAGTCCCTAAGCCTGCTGGCTATCTCCATGGAAGGGAGCGCCCAAGCTAGCCTCAACATATGCTTCCATTCTCATCCTCTTTCTACTTCTCCTTCTCCTCAAGTGAACATAACAAGGAATAATCCCTCCTTTTCCCTTTGTGCCCTCCTTAATGGAGCATAAGGAAACCTAAAAGTTGGGTGGATGAGATCATCTCATTTCATCCCTAATCAATGGTTGAGATCATCTCAAGTAAATCTCAACTCAAAACCCACTTTACTTAAGTTTCTGTAGTTTCACTTTATGTCCCTTAATTCACCCACAAAGTGGATTAATTGTCATTTTAGGCTAAAATAACCAAATTTCACTTTTGACTTAAATCTACTAAGTCAAAGTGAAATTAGACATAAAGTACATGGTACAAGGTAAAAAGTACTTCCCTCATGTGTTTAGAAGCTCACAAACACAAGGGGACCACTTTCCAAGGTACCCAAATCTCAACACATGTTACTTCTGCAAATGGAAACAAATATATCACGACTTTTATTGATGATTACAGTAGGATTTGTTGGGTGTACTTGCTGAAAGATAAATCACAAGCTTTTGAAACATTTAAAAATTTTCATATATGGATTCAAAATGAAGCTCAGTTTCGTATTGGTTCTCTTCGCACTGATAATGGAAAATAATATACATCTAATGAATTTGAAAGCTACCTTTGCCAACATGGGATGAAACATCAAACCACGGTTCCATACAATCCTCGACAAAATTGTGTGGTTGAATGAATGAACAAGACACTCCTAAATATGCTTCATTCCATGATGTTTTTCAAGAATATTAAATTGATGTTTTGGGCTAATGTAGTTTTATGTGCAGTTTATGTCAAAAACAGGTGTCCATCTCATGTTCTCAAAAACAAAATTCCATATGAAACGTGGTATGGCCACATTCCTTAGGTGGGGCATCTCAAGGTTTTTGTTTCCACACATTATGCCTTGATTCCTAAGGAGAAAAGAAGCAAGCTTGATGCAAGGAGTCGAAAGTGCATCTTCTTGGGGTACTCAAATAACACCAAGGGGTATTTTCTTTACGATGAGACAAACAAGAAATTTATCATCTCCAGAGATGTGATCTTTCTTGAATCCACACCAAGAAAGACGAAATTGTTGAGAGGAAGCTTGATCATCTTGACAGATTCACTCATGTAAATACATATCATGAATTTGATGATGAGATTCCACATCTTGAAGGGGGGGTCTTATCTTGGGTCAATCTTTGGAGTCTCCTTTTGTAGCACCATCACCCCCACATGAAGAAGTGTCTGCCACTTCATCAAAACCTGAAGTTCAATTGGATGATGTGATCGAGAAGATTGAAAAGCTGAGGCTTGATGAGAACTCAACATCATCTCAATCAGTCAAGAAACCTGGACAATCTCATAAAGGTCCACCAAAATGGATCACTAAAACACTTGAAAGTGTTCATCCTGATGAGGCTGGAAAGTCCGGAACCAAAATTTCCTCAAGACGAGATGGAGGTAATGTAGATAATTCAAACTTTAATGATGTAGATGACCTGGATGTTTCATATGATTGTGAGTTGAATTTATCTACTAACCATGAACCAACTTCCTTTAAAGAAGCCACTTATCATGATATGCAAGCTCATCAAATCCTTGTATGGCTTGAAACAAGCACCACAAGCATGGTATGAAAAATTAACTGAGCATCTTTTAAAATTAAATTTCAAGCATTTCAATCTTGACGATGCAACTTTGTTTGTCAAGAAAGTTGGAAAAATTGTTGTGTTTCTTGTAGTATATGTAGATGATTTGTTCATAACAGGGAACAATGAGAACTACATTGCATCCATAAAGAAAGAGTTGAAGAAAGGATTTGAGATGACAGATTCGGGACATCTTCACTACTATTTGGGCATTTAAGTGATACACAATCCAAAGTAAATATTCATCTATCAGAAGAAGTACATTGGAGAATTATTGAACAATTTTGGCATCGCTGAGTGCAATCTTATTTCTACTCCAATGGAACATAATTTTAAACTCACATCAAAGGAAGGAAATGAGTTTGAGGATGCAACCAACTATATACAACTTGTGAGAAGTCTTATCTATCTTACTACCATCAAACCATACATTTCATTTGTTGTTGGGATTATTTTTCAGGTTCATGCAAAAACCTTGTGAAGGACATTGGTCTGCTGCAAAAGGAGTTCTAAAACACTTGAAAGGAACTCGAGATTTTGGACTCAGGTACTCTAAGGTGGATGAATTCAACCTAATTGGATATTTTGATTCAGACTTTGATGGAGATAAGGAAATTGAGTATCAACTTCAGGCTATCCCATGAGTCTTGTATCAAAAATTGTCTCATGGAGATCACATAAACAATTAGTCCCAACATATTCCACAACAGAGGAAAAATATGTGGCAGTTACAGAAGCAATGAAGGAGATTGTGTGGCTAAGGAAAATACTTGAATATTTGCAGGAGAAACAAGTAAATTCTACTCCTCTTCTAATTGACAATACTTCTGCAATCAAGTTGGCCAAGAATCTTAAATATCGTGATCAAACAAAGCACATCAACACAAAGTATCACCTGATTCGATATCATGTAGAGGCCAAGACTATTTTTTTGAGACATTGTTCCACAAATGAGAAAATTGTAGACATATTCACCAAAGCGCTTGGAAGAGAAAAATTTGAGAAGTTCAGAATGATGCTTTGACTCACACACACCCCTTCAGATTAAGGGGGGGAATGTTGGACACATAATCCTTTCTGGTTGCGTTACTTGTAACAATATTGTAAATATGAATAGTCGTGAGTGATAGTAAACGTCCTCATTTAGAAGACCAAGAGTCATTTATTAACCTATCATGCTAATGCAATACACATCAAGTGTGGAGTTATATTTTCTGCCATCCCCGGCTTGACAGAAACAATAAAAGGGTGGCATCAACCGATTAGCTCCAACATGATAGTAAACATATCTTGGTAGCTACTTTCATGATTTCTTCTCTGGGAAAGATGGAAAGAGAGAATAGGCGCATTTTCAAAATGGAACAAACAGAATTAGGAAATCCATCGACGAAATGATACTCCTTCACAACTGGACTGAGAAGGATTGGAATGGGGATCTTTGAGATCATACCATTCTCCTTGCCCTCAATCTTTTCCCTAGCATGAACTCCTAGGCGCACAAGAAAACTAAAATGCTTAGACCAAGTCCCACAGAGCGATGGTTTCCCCTACTTGAGGGCTTCTACAAGCTCAATTTTGATGGAGCTTCATAGGGGAACCTCGACCCAGCGATGTTCATAGGCATCATCAAAGACAATAATGGTCAATTGAATCAATTCTATGCCGATAATATGGGCCTCAACACAAACAATGCGATGGAGATTAACACATTGGAATAAGGCCTCAAAATAGCTAGGTGTTAGCACTAGAAGTCACCCCTAGATTGCAGCAGGGGTAGGCATGATACCCATCAGTTTATATGTCACAATGAAATGATTTAATAGTGGTATAAATGGATGCAGACTCAGGGATATATCGCTTTAACTCAGAAAACCGGGTTGGCACGCATAAGCAAGTGAGGTCTTGGTCTAACTTCAGCCAGGGAGTTGAGTTTAAAATGAGCAGAGGGAAGACTTGGTGAGAATGGTGAACAAGACTACTCTGGGCATCAGGCCTTCCATCAACTTGGAGAATAAAAACAAGATACTGAAATGTGCGCAAATGACACAGTTACAACAACACAGTGATCAAACCTACATCACAATACTACTATAACAACTCGACTGGATCTTCCAATTCTGAGTTACTCAGTGTAAGAGGGAAAAGATAACACATGAAACTGCTTAAAACTGGTGATAATATTTCCATGATCAAACATACATCACAACAACACGGACACCCTCGACTGGATCCTCCAATTCTGAGTATTTTAACACAACGTTTACAAAAGATGGAAAAGGGTTGACTTGCATTAGACAAGAAATCTCAAAACAGATAGCATAACCAGAGAACCAGAGGCCTCGTTAAAAATTTACAAATGAGATCCTAGCTCTACCATCGACCTTTACAAAATATCAAAATGGAGTATATATACTATACTCAGAGCAATTCGCCCCTAACAGCAGGAGTCGCTGAGCTACTACCTTTGAATTTTTACGTGCGCGTGATCTCCCTGTAGATTGTGCACGCGGTCTCTTGTCTGACACGAGATCAAATCGACATGGATTTTGCAGGGAAGCCTATCCGCAGGGGTATCACAGACTGACTGTTTCATACCCACCATACCTTCCATTTATGGATTGAGCTGAGGTTTCAACCACCTGCTCAATTTTCATTAATTGTTTTCTTCATGGAGAGTGGCCGAGATTGCATGCACAGGGGATGACCATGTGTCTGCGCCCTTTTCTTCTGGCTCCACCCTCAATGTAACCCAGGGCCATGACCCGGCGCCTATCTTCAAAGGCACTTCGGTATTTCAGAATTTGGGGATTCCCAAAGGCTAAGCCTCAGAGCTCCCAACACGCAATTTCACGAAATCGTTCGCCCAGATCAACGGTTAGATCTACCTTCAAAATCGACGGCCAGGCTTATTCCATTAAATGGTCGCGATCGCCTGCTGCTCAATGAGCACTTAAATTCAAATAGCCTCCTCTTTCCAGCCATGTTACCTCATGACCGGATGCTAGGACCGTGGGCCCAACCCAGAGGCACTTTTTTGTTTCGCATATCGGCGATTCCCAATACAGTGGGAGGAGAGACCCCTTGCCTTTCAAAGACCCGGTAGGCGAAATCACAACATGGATAAACTTATGTTACCCCCCTCCCTTTTGTTGTGCCATATGGCCTCTGGCGATGTCTCGGCGGTAGACCTTACGGGGGCATCGACACTTCGACGCATAGTCGATCGACATTTCAAGACTCAGGAGTTTGTGCTGTGCTCCATGCTTGAAACCCCGAGTCGCGAAATTGCGACGCTTAGATCAGCTGACACGTGTCCCTTTCAATCGGATGGCTCTGATTATTTTGGTGCTTTGGGACCTTTGATCTCAGGCCTCTGCCTTGGAACTAAACTTTGGGCAACTTCACAGCTCCAACTACCCGACGACCTTTGATCTGCTCCATCGATGGATCTTGGTCACTGAAAAATGATCTTTTCCAGCTCGCTTGATTTGTGTCACTGTTCAACCGTTCTCGATGCTGCGGATAGTGAAAATGGAGACTTGGCTTACCAGACTTAGGTTCGAGAAGATAAAGGTTCAGTGATGGAGGTAGAAGGAGGAGGGATCGACCATTTAGAAGAGACAAAAGAATTCAGGATCAAGCTCTTTTGGGCATATTGACAGGGAAAAATCGGTCGATTGAAAAGATGACGACGAATGAAAAAAAAATTCATGCCGAGAGGGATGAGACAACCACGATCGGGTCTGCAGAAGGGGAAAATACGAGAAAATTACAGACATAGGTAGAAAACGCAGACCCCCAAGGTCTTGATAGGATTATGTGATAACATTAGGCCCCATGGGGGATGACATGCTCCCTACAAACTGCCAAGAATACACAGCTCTAGTGCCTTGTTGTTGGGTTATGGAGTCTTTATTAAAACCGAGAAACAAAAAGGGAAAAAAATATTTACAAATATAGGGGAGCCACTTGTGGCTCAAATAAAACACTTCTTTAGGAAATGCCCATTCATAGGGCCATTAAAAACCTCTTTTCCCTCCAAATCCTGCAATCTGTAAGTATTATTTAAACATACTTCAAAGATTTTGAAGGGCCTGATCCAGAGGGATTCAAACTTGTTGTGCTTTCCTCTGTCCTATCTGGGTGCATCCCATTTGAGCACTAGATCTCCCAACTGGAAATCTTCTTTCCTCGCTTTTTTGTTAAAGGATTTCTTGATTCTTTGCTAAAGGTCATGAGCTCTGTCCATCACCTGATCTCTAGTCTGCTAGACCTCCACCAGTTGATGAATCATTTTGATCATATTGTCGGGCTCTCCTTGATAATCCTGAAATAATTTTGCTACAGGTAGAGCCAGTTGAGAAGGAAAAACAAATTTTGTCCCATAAACAAGTTGGAAAGGGGAGATGCCTAGGGACCTCTTTATCGTCACTCGATCAACCCACATAGCAAATTTGAGCTTTGAATCCCATGCCTTCTTATTGTCTTCTAATAGTCCTTTAATGAACTTCATCAGACTTTTAGTAGAGGACTCTTCTAGTCCATTTCCTTGGGGATAATAAGGAGTGGAGTGAATTAATGAAATCCCAAACTGTTCATAGAACTTGATCAAAGGCTCAGACTTGAAAGATGCAACATTATCAGTGATAATTCTGCTAGGACAACCAAACCTCGTTATGATATCCTCTAGGAAGATGATGATTACCTTGTGAGAAGCGCTGCTTGTGGGGATAGCTTCTATCCACTTGGTGAAATAGTCTATGGCAGTTAGGATCCACCTATGATGACCACTTGAAGGAGGATGAATCTCCCCAATGAAGTCCAACCCCCATTGTTGAAAGGGTCCTGAAGATACTACTGGATTTAGTGGCAGATATTTGAGTTGTTTCTTTCCTAAGAATTTTTGACATTTGATGCAGGCTTTGATCTTTCTGCAGACATCCGTGAATAAAGTGGGCCAGTAGTACCCAGCCCTGAGAATTTTGTAGGCTGTATTCTTCCAGAAATGATGTCCTCCACACAGGCTATTGTGAAAATCAAACATAATCCTTTGGGCCTTTTGTGGGTCTAGACATCTCAGAAGCACTCCTAGAGGGTCTTTCCAATACAAGACCTGGTCAACAAGGCAATATCTGACTACTTCGAGCTTTAAATCTCTTGCCTTTCTTTTCCCCATTCTGTCAGGAGGCCTTAATTCTTGCAAAAATATATATAATGTCTCCATACCAGGTGCGCTCTGCTAATGGTAAGCTGTCATGATAACCTTTGTTGGATAATTCAGCTTGCTTATTTTCTGAGCAAACATTGATGAAGTTAACCTCCAAGGCTCTACAATTAGATTCAGTCAACAACTTGGCTAAACCTTCCCCTTTAACTAGCTTGGTGGGCTTTATTTCCAGATCAAACTCCAGGATTTTGGAAATCCATTTTCTCCTTTTCCCATCTATGTCTGTCTGAATAAGAATTTCCTTCACAGAGGTTGAAGGGACATATGCAATGATTTTTTAATGCAGAACGTAGACCCTGAAATATTTGAGATCTTTCACTAAAGCATAAGCTTGTTTCTCCATGATGCCATATCTGATCTCTACATCTCTCGACGCTCTGCTAAAAACTGAAATAGGTTGTTCTAGCCCTTTGGCATTCTTCTGCAACAAAACCATTGCCACTGTATCAGGAGAAGCAAAAGAAAAGATCAAAAAATCCTTAGAATAATTAGGGTTGATCAACACAGGTGCTTCGGTCAATGCTTTCTTAATCTGGCTGAAGGATTCTCTGGGCTCAGTAGTCCACTTTAATTCATGCCCCTTCCTGAGCTTGGCTCTGATATGTTTTACCAATTCAACAAAATTTGAAACAAACCTCCTTAGAAAATTAATCTTGCCCAGAAAAGACTGGATTTCTTTCCTGGGCCTTGGGAGTGGTAATGTTTGGATCGCTTCCACCCTGCTAGGATCGATCTTGATTCCCTCGTCTGATACTATGTGGCCCAAAAAATTTCCCTCCTTCATGGCAAACAGATATTTCTTGGGATTTAAGGAAAGACCAAACCTTCTACATTTCAAGAAAACCTTCCTCGGATGACAACAATGCTCTTTATAAAATCTGGAAAAGATTGTTATGTCGTCCCGATAGATGACCACAAACTTATCCTTCTCCCCAATGAAGGCGATATCCATGGCTCTCTGAAAGGTTTCCCCTGCGTTCATCAATCCAAAGGGCATCTTGGCATACATGAACGTACCCCAAGGAGTGGTGAAGGTCATTTTTTGTCTGTCCTCAGGCAGGACCAAGATCTGATTGTAGCCTGAAAAGCCATCAATCATGGATATCCTTGATGTGCTATTTACCCTTTGTAATATGTGTTCCATTTTTGGCAAAGGGTAGTTATCCTTCTTTTAACTCCTGTTGAGATTCCTAAAATCAACATAGTCTGATTTATCCATTTTTTTTCCTAACCGGGACCACGTTGGCCACCCATTTAGAATATCTTAAAGGGACAATGATTTGGGCATCCAAAAGCTTCTTCACCTCTCTCTCCATGATAGGAAATAGCATAGGATTTATTTGTCTTAATTTCTTCTTAAATGGCTTAGCCTCCTCTTTCAGTGGGATCTTATGCTCGATGATGGTTGTGTCATATGTTTTGAGGTCTACATAGGTCCATGAAAATACATTAGCAAATTCCCTTAATAACGCAACATACTCGGCCCTCTGCTCTCTTGTCAAGCTGCTTGACAATCTAACAAACTTTGTCTCCTCCTTTGTGCCAATGTTACACCTAGTTGCATCAACATAATCATTTGAAATTTTTCCCTTTACTGCCACATCATTTCTATCAAAAATCCTCTCTAAAGGAACCAATCCCTTTGGAATGTGATTTTTAGGTAGATGAACAATACGATGATCAACAATCTTGTTCAGAAGGTTACCAGCATAATCATTGGCTTCAGAAGTAGGGTCTTGATCAATTGAAATGATGAAAACTCCTCAACAGTCTCTAGGAATCTTTTGATTTCAAGATCATCCTCAAAAACCTTCCAATGCTTGACATTGTTAGGTATGGAGGGCCTGTATTTCACTTATGTATCATACCTGAGTTTGGGTGGCAGAGGGACCCTGAAATTGCTTGCTGAAATAGCCAAAGAATCAGCCACAATGTTTTCTCCTCTTGGAATAAATGATATATTGAAAGCTAGGAAAAAACCGTCGATGAGGTCCTAGGATTCATTTCTATAGCTCCTAAGACGAGGGTGTTTGGCCTGATAAATATTTTTGTTCTGCTGGATAATCCCCATATCCTTTGCAACCCTTAAGCCCAAAACAAGAGCTTCGTACTCTGCCACATTATTGGTAGATTCAAATTCTAATTTGTAGGATAGAGATATAGTTTCCTAAGCAGGGGAAACAAGGACTACTCCAGAACCAACACCTTCTCTAGAAGAAGCATCGTCAAAGAACATTTTCCACACAACAATAGTTGGGGGAGGTACTTCATGAAAGGAAACATGTTGCTTTCTTATTTGAAGAGGAGCCTCAAGGGTGTTGGTGAGTTGCAACAAGCTGGACCCCAAATCAGTATCAAGGGAAAATACGGGATGATTGGTGGGGTTTTCTTCATCACTAACAATGTAGGCCAGTTAATCTTCTCTGTACAATCTTCTGTGCTCCCCTCCAAAGACCGGAATGGTAGCATATGTGAGGTCCATCTGCAACATTCCCCTAAGATTTTTAATCAAAGATCTTGACAACAACATGCCAAAATTGGGAGGGACATCAGCCACCACGATATCCATGACCACACTTTTCATGGGCAAATGAAATAAGGTTACCACCAGATCTTTGATGACCACAAGACATTGCACCCTCTGTTAAAATTTCAGACCCCAACCCAGTTTCAATCTCCCTGAAATTTCAGCCAAAGTTAAATGCCCAAACCCAGTTTCAACACAGTTTCATCATATAAAAACTTAGCATAAAATAAACTTCAGAACTGAAACATGAGGATTCTGAACATCGTTTTCAATGCAGAAATAAAATATCAGCAGTATGCAAAACTCAGAAAATTTAGACACAAGAATTTTCGGTCTAACTTCGACCCTGGAAAAACCCACAAGGGGAAAACCAGTGAGAGAGGGATTTTTATTATTATTGAGCTTGTGAGAAATCTCTTTTACAACAGTCTAATCTTCAGTAAAAATACAAACTTATCTCAGAAAATTTATGCTCGTTTTCTTCAGAAAAAATTCCAGAATGTAGCTCCTCGAAATTTGTACCAGAAATCCATACAACTATACGGCTGCTACAACGATAAATACTGTACGAAACTCCTAAAAAATCGTGCCTCTTTTCTGTGTTTGTTGTACCCTCTTTTCTGTCCATTAAATGCCCCTCGAAAATTGTGCCATGCCTTGAAATGCGTGTTGTACCTTGATGTACTTTTGTTGATGTACGGACTGTCAAATCTGTACTGTACGGCCTCCACAAAACTGTTGTTTCCTTTTCTCAAAATCTGTGCACAAAAATTTGTTGTACGGCCCTCAAGAAATCCGTACGGTACGGTACGACCCTCACACTCAACAATACCCTCCTCGATTTCTGTGTTACTCAGTTGTCTTGGGAATCGTGCCCTTACTCTACAAATGTTGTCTTCTCAAGCTCGACCTCTCTCTCTTGCTCTCTCTTGCTCTCTCAACAAGAGGATTGATGAACAACCCAAGAATGGGTGCGCCCTCTTGCCCTAGTCGACCTCATGAGGGAAGGTGAGGGGTTTTCTAATCTAATGGTTGAGATTAGATTAGATGGGTGGCTGAGATTTGGTGTCTCTTCACTCACCCTCACTTTAGTC
>ML827739.1:28057-54003 GCA_009831015.1 Picea engelmannii | reverse complement strand
GGTCTAACTTCGACCCTGGAAAAACCCACAAGGGGAAAACTAGTGAGAGAGGGCTTTTTATTATTATTGAGCTTCTGAGAAATTTCTTTTACAACAGTCTAATCTTCAGCAAAAATACAAACTTATCTCAGAAAATTTATGCTTGTCTTCTTCAGAAAAAATTCCAGAATGCAGCTCCTCGAAATCTGTACCAAAAATCCGTACAACTGTATGGTTGCTACAACAATAAATGTTGTATAGAACTCCTCAAAAATCGTGCCTCTTTTCTGTGTTTGTTGTACCCTCTTTTTTGTGCATTAAATGTCCCTCAAAAATTGTGCCACCTTGAAATGAATGTTGTACCTTGCTATACGAACTGTTGTCCTTTTGCTGCTGTACGGACTGTCAAATCCATACTGTACGGCCTCCACAAAACTGTTGTTTCCTTTTCTCGAAATCTGTGCACAGAAATTTGTTGTACGACCCTCACGAAATCGGTATGGTACGGCCCTCACACTTAGCAATACCCTCCTCGATTTCTGTGCTACTCAGTTGTCTTGGGAATCGTTCCCTTACTCTGCAAATGTTGTCTTCTCAAGCTCGACCTCTCTCTCTTTCTCTCTTTTTCTCTCTCAACAAGAGGATTGATGAACAACCCAAGAATGGGTGCGCCCTCTTGCCCTAGTCGACCTCATGAGGGAAGGTGAGGGGTTTTCTAATCTAACGGTTGAGATTATATTAGATGGGTGGTTGAGATTTGGTGTCTCTTCACTCACCCTCACTTTAGTCATAAAGTTATCTTTTAATTTGCATCTCATAAATTAATTTGAATAGGACCCACATTAGGCACTTTCTCCCCCTTAGGCGCCTAGGGAAGAGAAACACTTGCCTTGGTACTTTATTTTAATTAAAAATTTAACACCCTCCTAGAGTCAAAGGAGTACAAATCATGATAGGCCTTTGTGACTTCCAGCCCAAGTTCTTCCATGACATTTTTGGGCATGAGATTATGGGATGCCCTAGAATCCATCAGACAATTATGCAACACCTTATCATGTATGTTCAGGGACGTGTAGAAGGGAGGGGATGAATCATATATATCTTCTACCATAGGACCTAGGATGACTGATGGCTTTTCGTCTTGCAAATTGATTAATTCCGTGGGGTGGTATGAGGGCTCAGACTGTAATAGCTTAGAGAGGTTTTTTTTTAAATTCTCATGTTTGACTAGCTCTGAAAGGGGCATGGGATTTCCGATATTATGAATTTCATGCTCAAAGTTAAAGGAGGAAGGAGGCTTCTGAATTTCCCTTACCTCTGAGACAGGGTATTTCGCTATTGGCGAGAGATTATGAGCTTTCCTTTCCTTGCTACAATTCGCTGCATCTTTAGCAGATTTTTCTGTTACGAGGGGTTGATCATGGATGTCAGACTTCCCTTCTTTCTTCTTTGACCTGAGGTTATATTTATCGGGACTGCTATTATTTGTTTTCTCCCCCTTACTCAGCTCATTTATTTGATTGTTCATAAGGAACTCCTCATAGGCAGACTGAGTTAAATGGGGAAAAGGGGAGGTGTCTCCAATACAATGAATTTTGGGGTCAAGCTCTTCTTCTTCCCTCTCCTCATCATCAACCAGGTTATTTTGGAGAGGGGTTTGAATCCTCTGATCATCCCTATCTCTGTTCCTTTGTTCCCTTGGCATAATCTGAGGCACATTGTTATTCAGCCTCCTGAAATTGCCTTTGTTGTCAATGTTTTGGGGATTTCTGTACGCCAGCTTCCCTTCTAGCTCCAACCTTTCCATCCTAGCCGAAATTGATTTTAGTATCTTGGTTACTTCATACATTTGAAGGGGGAGGGTAGAGGAACCGGATGTGGAGGCTTCAAGTCTCTTCCTGGGTATGTCTCTATCAGTCTTAATTCCGAGTCATTCAATAGACAATATATTAGACTCTACTTCCACAATCGCATCCTGCATGTGAGCCAGGGAAGTGGCTCTTCTTTCCCTCAACAGGAGGCAGAAATAGGGGTCAAAAGAACTGGCATAAGTAATTTTGGTTGAAACCTATGTGGGCTTTATCTTAGCAGGTATCTTATTGTACATCTTGTTGAACCTTTTGGAGAAGTCAGAGACAGATTCTCCCTCTTTTTTCTTTAGGGACCAAAAATCTGTGATATAATACATGAAATCATTTTTATCCCACCATTGTCTCAAGAAGACACTATACAAAGCCTCAATCTCATCAATAGATCTAGGAGGCAAGGCCCTAAACCATTTCCTAGCCTCTCCTTCAAGGCTATGAACAAAAATCCCCATCCATACGTTTGCATGCATGATGACATGATGATTTGTAAAACTGTAAAAGTCTTCAAGGTGTTCGTCTGCGGTTATGTCTCCTTCGCCTGTGAACTTGGGTAACTACTTAAGGTAGCCATCCGCTGGGAGGGAATTCAGAGGCTAAGGAAAAACAATGGGGGCATACCTAGCAGCTATAATAGCCTCCATTCTAGTCATAGGGGGATTTGCTTCTACCATAGGGACAATAGGTGGAGGAGAACTAGGAGGGGAAGGATTTCGAACAAGGGAGACTGGAACTGAGCTTTCGGGAGGAAAGGGGAACAACATAGGATTTAGAGAAAAGGCTACAGGGCTTGAGGGAGCAGAAGCTTCTCTTCGCGCAGTAGCAACAGTAATAGGAGGAGGGGTGGTAAAGCCCAGAGTAGGGAAATCTTCTGAGGCGATGGGTCTAAACCAAGGTACAACTTCATAGGAGAGAGAAGTGACAAGGATTTCTCCCTCTAATCCCAGACCAGAGGGGGGGAAACTCAACAGGAACGCTCCCAAAATTTAAAATTCGGGAAACTCCAACAGAAGATATGACAGGGGAATGAGAAACAGAAAATGGAGTTTCTAAAGAAGGACCATGAAAATCATCAGAAATACCTAGTTCAACAGCATAAGCTACTTCTCAAGGGGCCTTTCCCTTTCTGATAATTTGCTCTGGGTCAACTTCAGGTGTTGCTAAAGGCAGTTGTGGAGTAGACCTCGTATGTCTGCCTCTGGAAGCCACAACTAAAACAACGGAGTTGCCAATGGATTCGCCTCAACGGAGACACACTAGTGGAGTCGCCAGGTGCACAGTATCAATCTTTGGTGTAATAATTTCTGATGCACCTTCATAGCTAGTAAGCTTTGTCATTCAATCCCAGGGAAAATCTTCAATTTCGTCCCCGACAACGGCGCTAGAAATGTTAGCACCAGAAGTCACCCCTGTATTGCAGCAGGGGTAAGCCTGATACCCATCAGTTTATATGTCACAATGAAATGATTTAATAGTGGTCTAAATGGATGCATACTCATGGATATATCGCTTTAACTCAGAAAAAAACGGGTTGGCACGCATAAGAAAGTGAGGTATTGGTCTAACTTCATCCGGGGAGTTGAGTTTAAAATTAGCAGAGGGAAGACTTGGTGAGAATGGTGAACAAGACTACTCTGGGCATCATGCCTTCCAGCAGCTTGGATAAGAAAAACAAGATATTGAAATGTGTGCAAATGACACAGTTACCGCAGCACAATGATCAAACCTACATCACAATACTACTATAACAACTCGAATGGATCTTCCAATTCTGAGTTACTCAGTGTAAGAGGGAAAAGATAACACATCAAACTGCTTAAAACTGGTGATAATATTGCCATGATCAAACATACATCACAACAACACTGACACCCTCGACTAGATCCTCCAATTCTGAGTATTTTAACACAGCGTTTACAAAAGATAGAAAAGGGTTGACTTTCATTAGACAAGAAATCTCAAAATACATAGCATAACTAGAGAACCAGAGGCCTCATTAAAACTTTACAAATGGGATCCTAGCTCTACCATCGACCTTTACAAAATATCAAAATGGAGCATATATACTATACTCAGAGCAATTCGCCCTTGACAGCAAGAGTCGTTGAGCTACTACCTTCAAATTTTTACGTGCGCATGATCTCCCTGTAGATTGTGCACGCGGTCTCTTGTCTGACACGGGCTCAAATCGACATGGATTTTGCAGGGAAGCCTGTCCGCAGGGGTATCACAGGCTGACTGTTTCAGACCCACCATGCCTTCCATTTATGGATTGAGCTGAGGTTTCAACCACCTGCTCAATTTTCATTAACTGTTTTCTTCATGGAGAGTGATCGAGATTACATGCATAGGGGACGACCATGTGCCTGCTCTCCAAGGCTCGGAGGCTAGCTCCCTTTTCTTCTGGCTCCACCCTCAATGTAACCCAGGGCCATGACCCGTCGCCTATATTCAAAGGCACTTCGGTATTTCGGAATTTGGGGATTCCCAAAGGCTAAGCCTCGGATCTCCCAACACGCGATTTAACGAAATCGCCCGCCCAAATCAACGGTTAGATCTACCTTCAAAATCGATGGCCAGGATCATTCCATTAAATGGTCGTGATCGCCTGCTGCTCAATGAGCGCTTAAATTCAAATAGCCTCCTCTTTCCAACCCTATTACCTCGTGACAGAGTGTTAGGACCGTGGGCCCAACCCAAAGGCGCTTTCGCGTTTCGCATATCGGCGATTCCCAATACAGTGGGAGGAGCGACCCCTCGCCTTTCAAAGTCTTGGTAGCCGAAATCACGATGGGGCTAAACTTATGTTACCCCCCTCCCTTTTGTTCCGCCATATGGCCTATGGCTATGTCTCGGTGCTAGACCTTCCGGGGGCATCGACACTTCAGCGCATAGTTGATTGGCATTTTGGGACTCAGGAGTTTGTGTTGTGCTCCATGCTTGAAACCCTGAGTCGCGAAATCGCGACGCTCAGATCAGCTAACACGTGCCCCTTTCGATCGAACGACTTTGATTATTTTGACGCTTTGGGACCTTTGATCTCAGGCCTCTGCCTTGACACTAAACTTTGGGCAACTTCACGGCTCCAACTACCTGATGACCTTTGATCTGCTCCATCGATGGATCCCGGTCACTGAAAAATGATCTTTGCCCGCTCGATTTATTTGTGTCACTGTTCAACCGTTCTCGATGCTGCGGATGGTGAAAATGGAGACTTGGTCGACCAGACTTAGGTTCGAGAAGATAAAGATTCAGTGATGGAGGTAGAAGGAGGAGGGATCAACCATTAAGAAGATACAGAGGAATTCAGGACCGAGCTCTTTTGAGCATATTGACAGGGAAAAAACGGTCGATTGAAAAGATGACGACGAATGAAAGAAAAATCCATGTCGGGAGGGATGAGACAACCACGATCGGGTCTGCAGAAGGGGAAAAGACGAGAAAATTACAGACACAGGTAGAAAACGCAGGCCCCCAAGGTCTTGACAGGATTATGTGATAACACTAGGCAAGAAGTTTCTCTAAACTTGTGGTCGAGGGCGATTCCCATATTGTTATCCAAATGCCTAGTAAACTCCTACATGGAGCTCCAATAAACAAAATTGCAAAATGTTAGAGACTCAAAATAAGTATGGAGGAAATAAAATTCCTCCTTGACATCCCAACCCTCATTCCTCGACATGTATGCAAGACGACCAACAAACTAGTTGACATTTTGGCAAACGAGGGTATTAACGACGTCCAAGGAATCTTAGACCAAAAATGGGACCAGTCTCAATCGGACTCGTTAGCAAAATAATGCCACACCTTACCCTTGGTGGAAGAGCCCACCCTAGATGGGGTGATAGGGAGGCGACATAGGGAGGATTATACCCCTTCTAGAAATAGGATGGAGAGGACCGATGGTGACATGGAGACTCACCACTTAGTTTGTTGAGTTCATGAGCCATATGGGAATTAAAAAAAGTATGTGCGGAACATCATTCTAGCATATAGAAGGTACTAGCAATCACGCCTATATGAACTATGCCTCTACAATGGAATTTATTAGAAAAACCGGATCACAGAACAATAAAATAAATCAAATGCGGAAATAAAACACAAAAGATACACAATACAATAGACACAGATATACGCGGTTCACCCAGTGTGGGCTACGTCTACCAGAGAATTTGCGAGGTCCTTCCTTTATTATTATCCAACAAATGAAGGGATACAACCTACAACAAACCCGATGTAACTTTCTCTTCTTTCTCTCATGGTCTCCTATCTCAGAATACAATATTCACAATGATACATAGTCGTAATACATTTCCCTCGTAAAAAAGGGTTTCCGTCTAGGGAAAAAAACCTTAACATAATTTCTACCGTCAGATTTGCGACCTTATAATGAACGATCCAAATTTACAATGAAATCACAATATACATTTACAAGGCAATTTTTCCTTCGGGGTCTGCTTTCCCTCGGACCCGGCAGATGGGGTAAACCCACTCTACACTCCCCCGCGTGGAGGAGTGTACATTCTTCCGGGGTGTAAAGTCTTCATGGGGTATAAAAACAGCTGAAAACAAAGATTTTTGAATCAGGAAGATGATCATGCTCCACAACCAACAATCTCCCACTTGGAGACTGATTTCAACAACTCCACTGATGTTGTATATGCTGGACTATGATCCTTCTTGGACCTGAAAAATTTCTCATCTTCATCTTCATTCTTGAAGACCAACTGAAACTGAGCAGAAACTCAGTTTCTCCCTGGTTACTCCCTTTGTTAACATGTATGTAGGATTATGGCTAGTGTGTATCTTTTCCAACTTCAAATGTCCATCTTCCAAAACGGATCGTATGAAATGGTACCTGAGTTGTATATGCTTAGTCTTCAAAGGGAAGGATGAGTTCTTTTCAAGATGAATGGAACTCTCACTGTCACAGTACAACCTGTTATTCTTTTGCTTGTTTCTCAATTCCTCCATAAACCTTTGTAACCAAATCATTTCTTTACTAGCCTCTGTAGCAACAACATACTCTGCCTTTGTTGTTGAAAGTGCAACAACCTTTTGCAGTTTCGAAATCCAACTTATTGTTGTTCCACCTATAGTAAAAACATACCTTGTGGTGTTCCCCCTGCTATCTTTATCACCTGCCATATCTGAATCAACATATCCCTGTAGAACAATGTCTGAAACTCCAAAACATAATGCATGAGTAGCAGTACCTCTCAAATACATGAGAATCCACTTTACTACCTCCCAATGTTCTTTACTTGGATTGTCCATATACTTGCTCACAACTACCACTGCATGTGCAATATCTAGTCTTGTGCAAACCATTGCATACATCAAGTTGCCAATTGTTGATCAATAAGGGACCTTGGACATGTATTCTATCTCCTCTTGTGTTTTGGGACACATTTCCTTAGTTAATTTGAAATGGTTGGCCAAAGGTGTACTAAATAGTTTTGCATTCTGCATTCTAAACCTCTCCAACACTTTCTCTATGTACTCACCCTAAGACAATGTCAATTTGCAATCCCGTCTCTTGTTATTCTCATACCAAGGATTTTCGTTGCAGCACCCAAATCCTTCATTGCAAATGAATTAGCTAATTTCTTCTTGAGAACATTTATATCATGCATATTAGACCCTGCAATAAGCATGTCATCTACATACAATAGCAAGATAATATAGCTTTCATTTTCTAGCCTTTTAAAATAAACACGGTGATCAGAATGACATCTACTATAACCTCGTTCTGTCATAAACCTGTAAAACTTAAAATACCATTTCCTTGGAGATTGCTTTAGGCCATACAAGCTCTTCTTCAACATACATACCAAATTCTCCTTCCCTTTGACCTCATACCCCTGTGGTTGTTGCATATAAATCTCTTCCTCTAAATCCCCATGGAAAAAATTTGTTTTTACATCTAATTGTTCAAGATGCAAATCTTTTACTGCCACAAGACTTAAAATAGTCCTAATTGAAGTCATTTTAACAACAGGAGAAAATATTTCATCAAAATCTATACATTTATTTTGTGTAAACCCCTTTACAACAAGTCTAGCATTCTACCACTTTTTGCCTCCATCTTCTTCCTTCAACTTGTAAACCCACTTATTATGTAATGCTCTTTTTTCTGCAGGCAACTGAACCAAATCCCAAGTCTGGCTATTTACTAGGGAATCCATTTCCTCTTTCATTCCTTGCTCCCATTTATTTTTAGTGTCTACCTTCATTGCCTCTTCATAACATTCTGGTTCACCAGAATCAGTCAACAATAAATAATACAATGAAGGAGAGTATCGTTCAGGTCTACTTAACCTAGTAGATCTTCTAACAACACTTAAAGGAGTTTGAGGTACCTGTTGATCCTGTTGTTGTACATTTTGATTTTCTGGTACCTTTGGAATTTCTTTTTTAGTGATCTCGTCAAGCACTGTGTATTCTGGTTTTTCTTTTTTTTGTTTCTTTCCCTACAACTGATATTTGTACATGATCTTCTCATTGAATATGGCATCTCTACTCCTAATGATTTTGTTATTTCAATAATCCCATAAACGATAACCAAAATCATTAACATTGTATCCAATAAAGGTACACTTCTTGGATTTTGCCTCAAGCTTTGTTCTATTTTCTTTATCAATATGGACAAATGATTCACAACCGAAAGTCTTCAAAAAAGAATAATTTACCTTTTTAGTTGTCCATGCCTCCTCTGGAATTATACCATCCAAAGATCTTGAAGGTCCTCTATTTATTAAGTAAAAAACAATATCTACAACATCTGCCCAGGACTATAAGGGAAAACCAACATGCAATCTCATACTCCTTGCACGCTCCATGATTGTCATGTTCATCCTTTCTGATACACCATTTTCTTGTGGTGTTCCTGGAACTGTCTTCTCTCTACGAATCCCATGGTATGAACAGTAATCATCAAACTCCTTGCTGCAATATTCACCTTCATTCTCTGATCTGAGACACTTCAACCTTTTTCCTGTCTCATTATCAAACAAAACTTTCCATTTCTTAAAAGTATCAAAAACATCGTATTTTTGTTGAATGCAATAAACCCAAGTTTTTCTAGTTGCATCATCAATAAAAGTAACATAATAACGAGAACCACCAAGAGATGATACTTGATCTGGTCCACATACATCTGTATGCACAAGCTCTAACATTTCACTCTTCTTTTATTTTCCGACTCTGAGAAATCTGACTCTCTTTTGTTTTCCATAAACACAATGCTCACAGAAATCCAAATCAATTTGTTTAAGATCTAGCAACAAAATTCTTTTGTGAAGTATCTGCATCCCCTTCTCACTCATGTGTCCAAGCCTATGATGCCACAGTGTTGTATCCACTCCTGTAGAAGCTAAAGAGATAGAAGAGTCAGTTTTACCAGTACATAAATACAATGTACCTACCTTTTCTCATTTTTCTATCACCAATGATCTTTTAGTGACCTTCGACACCTTATCTGTAAATATGGATATACAACCTTCACTTGCCAATTGCCCTGTTGAAATTAGATTTTTCTTTAGATCTGGAACATGTCTTACCTCTTTCAACAACCACTGGTTTCCATTGCTTTGCTTTATTTTTCCCTTCCCATTCCAACAATTTTGCATGGTGCATCATCACCCAAATGAACTTGTCCAAAATCACCTTGAACATAATCTAGAAAATGTTTCCTATGGGGTGTGGCATGAAATGAAGCCCCTGAATCTACTACCCAAGACTCATAAATATTATCTACAGAAAGAATCAAAGCATTTTGTAACACATCACCTGTTACATTTTCTTCCTGATTTTTCTCCTGATGTCCATCTCTTTGTTTCTTTGGAGCTCTACAGTCTTTCTTCAGATGTCATTTCTTTCCAAAATTCCAACACTCTATCTTTCCTAGTCTGAATTTGGATCTACCCTTCCTAGAATTCCCGCGGTTCCCTGAGCCCTTTCCTCTATCATTTTGTCTTCCCCTATTCTCCATGTTTAACACATTATCTGATGTCTCACTTGTGCTTTTCTATCGCATTTCCTCACCAACAACATCATCAAATTTTAAAGTGTTTGAACCAGAGACAAAGTTACTTACAGCCATGACAATGTCGTTCCAGCTTTCTGACAATGAGCACAAGATTAGAATAGCCATGACCTCATCATCAAAGTCCACTTTTACAAAACTTAGTTGATTAGTAAACGTATTAAATTCATTTAAATGATCTGCAATAGACCCACCTTCTGACATCTTCATATTAAATAATATCTTTATTAGAAATACCTTATTAGACGTTGAGGGTTTTTCATACAGTTTACGCAATGCATCCATCAGCTCCTTCGTTGTCTTTTCTTTCGAAATATTGAAATCCACCGACGCTGCCAGGCTCAGCCGTATAGTTCCTAGTGCCTTTATGTCAAGAACCTCCCATTCTTCGTCCTTCATGGTCGTCGGCTTCTTTGTTATTCCACCCAATGGTAGGAATAGATCCTTCTAATATAAATAATCTCCCATCTGCATCATCCATAAATGGTAGTTTTGGCCGTTAAATTTCTCAACCCTAAACTTTCCATCTTTCGCCATTGCTCCCACTCAAACCAGGAACCCTCTTTTCCTGCGAGTTACCTTTCGCTTTGATACCAGTTATTAGAAAAACAGGATTGCGGAGCAATAAAATAAAACAAATGCAAAAATAAAACACAGAAGATGCACAATACAATAGAGACACATATATACGTGGTTCACACAGTGTGGGCTACGTCCACCAGAGAAATTGTCAGGTCCTTCCTTTATTAGTATCCAACAAATGAAATGATACAACCTACAACAAACCTGTTGTAACTTCCTCTTGTTTCTCTCACAGTCTCATATCTCATAATACAATATTCACAATGATACATATCCGCAATACATTTCCATTATAAAAGAGGGTTGTCTTCTAGGGAACAAAACCCTAACATAACTTCTATCGTCAGATTTGCGACCTTATAATGAACGGTCTAGATTTACAATGAAATTACAATATACATTTACAAGGCAATTTTTCCTTCGGGGGCTTCGCCCTTGAAGCCCCACTTGCCCCAGGACCCCGCAGAGGGGCTAACCCCCCATCTGCACACCCCCGCATGGAGGAGTGTACATTATTTCAGGGTGTAAAGTCTTCATGGGGTATAAACAAGATTAAAAACAAAGACCTTTGAATCAGGAAGATAATCAAGCTCCACAACCAACAACATTGAACAACATTAACTTAGATTACTCAATTATTATGGGATCTCTCCCCACGATGCAACATCACAATTGAAAATAGTGCTCTTTCTTTCCATGCATCATTGTTTCACGTTGGGGTGGCATGCAAATGTTGGTCAATTGTTTACATAAGGAGGTGTTGATCTACCTAGTTGCGAGACACTGAGTTTACAAGACACCACTCATCGTTTGTGGGCTTACCTCTTCCATCAGCTTGCCCATGTACTCATTATCCAAGTAGTCTTAATGTCGTCAGCTCGAGGATATTCTAGGGGTTATCAAAGAAGGCGTAGAGGCTCGCCCGACCCCTCATCATCCAACAATATAAGCATGAAACCCTCTAGTCCAAGGGTGTTGCAGGTTGCATAGGAAGTTGCCAATGAGTTTTGAGACCAAATTCCCCCGCGAATTCAGGGTGCACAAGCCATAGTGGAAGATGGAATTTTCCAGGAGTGCGCCACGATTCACAACTGAGAGATAGATGCTGAAATTAGCAATTAGTTCCTGACATGGGAAGTTCAATGGAAATAGAGACAAAGTATTGGAAAACTGTCGAACTATTCTGGCATATAAAAACCTTTCCAGGAAAAATGTTGTTGGACAGTGAAGAGGAGAAGGGGGAAATTCTGGAGCAACTGGCAGAGGTTCGACAACAACTTCATACATCTGTGCGCGCATGGAGGCTCAAGATTGTTGATGTTTTATCATCGGGCAAACATTCTCCCAAATTGATCATGCTGATTTGACCAAGGGAGGATGATACATTCACTCACGGGGTCATGTTGATTTGGCTAGTGGTGAATGGCCCACGATGTTGATATTTCTCCAGTTAGCAACATCGAGCAGACATTCTCCCATATTGGTCATGCTGATTTGACGAAGGGAAATGACTCATTCACTCACAGAGCCTTGCTAGTGGTGAATTGCCTAGGCGTAATCTTTCTCCTGACGAGGAGTGGATAGACTCGAGGTGCTCTCACATTGCCTGCTCCAGGATAGAGTAATCTATATTAATTAGACGTGCATGTGAGGAAATGATCATCAACATAAATATAATATATAAATAATATATTTAAAATATAATGTATATATATATAATCAATAATTAAAAATAATAATAAATTAATTAATGAAAAGACAATAATGGAAAAGACATGTCCATTAATGAAAAGGCACTCCACCTAATTATATATATAGAGGTCCTCAATTATAATATAATCATCTCATATAATATTTACTTACAATAACCTCTCATCAAGTTCGCTAAGTCTTGTTGAGATTTTCAGTGTGTAATTATTCTATAATAACAATAGCATTTAAATCATAAGGCAATAATTATCAGATATGAAAATCAAAAAATTCAACTAAGACCGCCAAGAGGAGGCTCATATGAACAACTCTCCAAAGTCTCAACATCAAAAACTCCATGAGAGGGCAAGTGGCCTCTCTCCTCACTAGTTTTTTAGAATGGAAAACATTTTGAACTCCTTAGAAAATATTTACTCTTCTCACTGGGATTATTGTCTAAGGCTATATAGACTGTCATTTTTTTCTTACAAAACTATGATATTTTGACTTTATTAAAGAATTTAGCCCAAACTATGTGGACAAAAGACTTGTTCCATTGTTGTTGGTCTGGTTTCCTAGGCGACAGACCAATAACCTAGTGGACTCTGTGTACGATACCTCATTTTGATATAGTATATCTAGTTTGGTTTGCTGACAAAAGAAATCAAAGAGCAATTTATTGCTCATTGTCAATCTTATATCATCAATTTGTCAGTATCGTATCGGCACAGTAACTTAGAAGGAGGTCATTTTGAAATACAAAGGTTGTGTGAGCTACTTAAAATCAACATTTATGTCTAGAGTACAAAATAAAAAACTATTATCCTCAAATTCTATTTGACCCATGCTTCAATGAAAATAATATATCTTGCTCAATTTTGTCTAGGTTCCTTGCATACACATTTCCAACCATTATTTAGACTGGATTGCAAAGCTACTAGTTACATTCAATCACTTGAACATAGTACCTGTGTCATTGAACTAGAACCAAAGAAAGTTAGCATACCTGCAAATGTTTGTCCAAAGAATGTCAGTATTGGTATCCCCTACCCTAAGGATAACTAAGGAGATCATGTCTCGAGGCCCACAAGTCCTAGACATGGAGTACCGAGAGATCGACGACTTGAGCATGGCCCTGAAGGGCCCCTCTTCTCTCCAGTGCAGTCCATTTATCAGCAGCAGCAGTATCCATCCCACCAGCCTGGGCCTGAAGTAGCACTAAGTCTTGGTCCATGAGGTACTGAGTTTGGGTATCATGGTATGTGTCACTCTGATTTTTGAAGCACTTGAATATGTTGCATTGAATTCTTCTTCATTTCATGACGTTTTCTTGGAAATTATGCTCTTTGCCTCATTCATACCTGGAAGGGTGACATGGTTCCTTAGTAAGTTGATCTCCCTTTAGGATGGGCTACCATTGAGTGGGTATGTGAAAGGTCATCGTTTGTTCCCTCCATACTTACCACTTTCCATCTTTATTCCTCTCATCTCCCCCTACCTTTGTTTGGGCATTGGGATTGGCTACACTAGGAAGGGTTGTACCTTACCTCGTGGGAAGAAGGGGCTAAAGGCCCAAAGGGTAAAAGTAGCTGCCAAGAGTTAAAAGCCAATATTGAAACCTTCGAGATGCTTCGCCCATGGATCCCCGAGAAAGCAATGAAAATCTTCTCAGTAAGAAAAGGCGACCCATAAGATACATAAACAATCAAGGTACTAGTTGATGGATAGGAGGTCTCATCACGAGCCGACCTATTATGACCGTGGGCATGTAGTGGTATGACACTACCACCTATATGGTCACCAAACTAGGGTAGTGGCTCTTGGTGGCATAGACAAGAGAAAGGGGGTCTCATCACGAGACAATCTTCTCATTTCCTTGAAATTTTTGTGGAAAATGCTCTCACCTCTGGTCATCAAGCCATGACAGTGGCCCTCAACTATTCCCTTGAAGCGCAAAAGAAAAAGATCAAAATAAATAAGCTAAGAGTAAAAGGCAATGAATGGGCTAGGAAACAATAGCATTTATGACAAGGTGCAGCTCGCCCTCTATAAAGAAACCCACAGGTAAGATTTTACATTTCCATGTTATCACATGCACCTATGCCCAAACACTTGCCCCATACCACCTCATACACTTACATGATCTTGACTAGATCCCACCTGAGAAACACCCCAAACTTAAGAGAGGTTAGCCCAATAGGACGCCCTGAGACCTTCTCCAAAATTAACTTGTCAAATTGCATAACATATTTGAGCATTTGTCTAGGTTAAAGGGGGGTTTGATGCACATGTTTGGGTAATTTAATTATTGGATGTGATTTACATGTTATGATCCCTGTGACTTATGAACCCTTGGAGGGTGTACTTGTTGTTGTTGCAGGACTTGCCCAGTGGACAGGTACACATGAGGGAATGATTAGCTCAGACCTTCACGGGGGGCTTAAAGCCCACAGATGGATGTTGTAACCCTAGCCAGGGGCAAGAAGAAATTGAAGATTTGCACCAAGAAGAGAGAAGGACGTTACCTTTGGAGGCACCCTGGCAGACCTAGACCCAGGGGGATCTTGCTCTTCAACATGGACGTTGGCCCTTGAAGGCCTAGGACGTCACCATCATGACCCTGGACATCATCCAGAGCTAGGGTTTTCGTTTTGGAGGCATTTATGAGCCTAGTGGCACGTGTGGGCTTCATCTGGGGCCTTTGGAGGCCAAGCGCCCTACCTTTTAGGCTCAATGTTCCACCTTAGGGCCTCAACATCACCCTAGAAGGGCATGACATCACCCTTGGAAGTGTCTTTAGATGCTAATTAATTTTAATTATGTCAAAAATGGATTTTATTGTAAATTAGCCAGGTCGGCCTTAATTTTGACCTAAAATTAATTAAGGGTCAAAATTTTGTATAAATAAGCATAAAGTACATTCATTTTTACATCACAACTCCTCACACAAGAGGAGAGGTCTAAAATTTGCGTCCTAGTAAGGGCTATTCACTGAAATTGTGGGGCGCACTCTTGTATAAGGCTAATTTTTGCAAGTTGGATCAATCTTGAAAGCTTTTATGGTGATCTTGCATGGTATTTTCATGATTATTCTTGGTGCAAGTAAGTAAAATATGCATTTTTTTTCATCTATTGAATGGTTCATGTATGGTTTTCTTTGCTCAGACAAGATTATGAAATTGCATGGTATACTTAATGCTAGACGTAAGGAACTTAAATTGCTACTTTCTTACTTTCTATTTGCCAAGCTTTTCATTGAATTGATCTAGTGACTAGTGAAACCCTAGAGCCCTAAATTGCTAGCACTCTAAGGTTTTGACCTAGTTAACTTTGCCTAAGTTATATCTCATAAGAAGCCTAAGGAGAGCAAGGTGTTAGGGCCTATAATTGTCTACACCCTAGTATCTTGTTTCTTGTGGTAAATGCATAGGGGGACTTAAGTTACCACTTCTCCTATGCATTCTCCCTCTTAGACTTTTGTGCATTATCAAAATTGAATTGTAGCCTTTGAAGAAGTCGTCCAATTGACTCCATAAGCCCTAGAAGGCACTAGTTCTTGCCTCTCTCTTGTTGAAGGATTGATTAAACACTCAAACACTCTTCTCCTAAGCTTTTACTAATTGAAACTAACATTAACCTAGCCTAGACAACTGACTTATTTGTTGTTGTTATAAATCACTGCTACAACCATCTTGATGCAACACATTTTCTGCATAATCTATATTAAATTCTAGCTAAACAATTCTAAACTTTCTTGTGACATTTGATTATCAATTTTCCTAGTAAATGTTATCTTTCCACTGTCTTTTCAAGCAATTTTGAGGAATATTTCTTGCAGTTGTTACAAAATACTTCTAATTGTTGTAAACTTTCATTTTGTTGCAATTTCATATCAGCTAGCATGCATTGCATTGGTTTATTTTCTTATTGAAGCACTCACATCATTGTGTACTTGAAACTGCTATATATTTCGCTTGTTGTCTTGTTCTGGGCAGGTACACTTCATCCATTACATTTGCTTCATCCCTTAAGACATAAGACCTTTTGACTTGAGTGACCAGTGAGAGAGGGGTATCTTTGCATCCTTGTTTTAGCTTCATCAACCCTTTAGGTCAGTCGGGACGTCTCCCTTGGGGTAATTTTAACATACTCCTAAACAGAAAGGAGTTTCCTATTAAGGTGACAGTGATAGGTCACCCCCTTGTTACGCCAATCTCGTCTCACTTGTGTTGGGATTTGGGCAAGTACAAATTGTGCGATAGTAACAAGTAGAACTAGAAGTAACAAGTAGTAACAAGAAGAACTAGAAGTAAGAAAATCTTTAGTAAAAAAATAGCTATTAGACAAAAGAACAAAAGAAAAGAAACATAACAAATTGCATAGTTGAATTGTATTCAAAAAGTAGTTAGCACAATGCTAGAAAACACATCTATAAAAAACTAGAAAAAATCCTTGGAAAATTTCACTACTTGAAACAAGAAACATGAAGACATGGGGCATCCATAAACAAAAATATGGAAAAAAAATTAAAAAATTATAGAGTATCTAGAGTCACCTGAAGACACACCAACTAATATTTGTGCAATTTGTGAGTGTATGCAATTCTAAAAAGACATGTTTGACATTGACAATAACATAATATGTTGGTTTGCATCTTTGACAAATTGCAATGAAGCAAAATCGATTCAGTTGAATGACCAAATTTGTAGACAATGCAAAAAAGCACTCAACAATGAACAATAGTTTTTTTTGCATGTCCTTCACAAATATAAAGAAACGAAGAAATATAGTTTGTTAAGACCTTGACAACTTGAAAATAAAGACTTGTATCACCTAGGATGGCCTTTGCACAAAGAAGGCAACTTGGGTAGAAAAAGGCTCAAATTGGGCTTATAGGAACAATTATAAATGTTCATGTAGATCTAGATTGAGTTCAAGTTGCATTGCCTTAAATTTTAGCCGACTCAATGACAATTGTAGTAATGCTAAAAAGAAAATTGAAATACAAGAATGCTTATTTGTTTGGAAATGTTTGACCCAAACATGTAATGGATGTGCTTTATGAATTGTGCAACACTTTTCTCTACAAGAATGAAGGTGTAGTTATCAATAGTGAATGGGGAGAAATATTCAACCAAAACATTCAAGAGGATAGTGATCGACTATCAAATATAGAACTATTAGATTCTATTGATGATGGCGATGATCTTGAACAAATATATGAAACAACAGTGCATGAGTATGCTCAAGCACATTTAGTTGATGACCTACAGAACAAGATCATACAAATTGCTCCTTGTGAAAGATTCAAACCATTAGGCATTTTACAAGATAGGTTCTTTGAAGAACTAAACTTTCCAACACTATTCAATGGATATAGTCAACATGATGACATTGTCAAGTGGTTTTCTTATCAACAAATAGCACAGTAGGAGCATCTACAAGCTGCTAATGACTTTGGAATACTTGTCACTAACATTTCCTTCAAGTAAATTTGGATTCTTATAAACCAAGTTTCAAGTTCTGCTTGAATATCTATTTGCAAAGGAGATTTTAAAGGGAAAAAATTGCTTGTAAAACATGTAAAGTACAAAAGCAAACTTGAGAAAGTATTAAAATCATCAATTGCATTTCGATATCTTAAAAGAATACATACTTCACCTGATTATTTTGAAAACATGAGAAATTATGTCTTTGCAATGATAAGATAGCTTGATCCTCCTACATTCTCTGTGATATTCACTAGTGTTAAACATCTTTGGAACCCTTTATGTAATGCAGTACAACAGACAAGATACAAGTGTTTCTCTACACTTGAGAAAAAACATTTCTGAAGAAAATATTGACTCGTTGGTAATGAGGCATCCTATCATTTGTAGTCTCTACTTTAGATATTTGTTAGTATCATTTTTTATTTCAAACAATAACAATATAATTGGAGAGGTCATGGACTATTTCTTCACAATTAAATTCCAAAGTAGAGGCAATGTCACCATAAACCAAACATTATATGGCTTCCGAAAATGCCAAAAAGCATTAAAAGAAAATAAATAAATAAATAAGAGAAAAAAATGTTTTATAACAGTCATAGAATGTATCTTTCAGACATGGAAAGGAAAAATATATCAAGATTCAAGTGTAGATGTTTACATGGATGATAGGAATGTGATGATACTTCTTACAGTATTTCATCCTTAACGGAGGCTAATTTGTATAACAGAAGCAACATCTATTGAAACAGAAGCAATGTGGGCCCCTTTCTCAGAGCCAACTCTCTAGCAGACTTGTGGAAAAACTCCGCACCGACTTTCGCTGAAACTGGCTGGAAATTTGAGGCAAAGCAGCAGCTAACCGGAAGTCATTAACAGTAAAACCAGTCTCTCACAGTCCACTACTTGCTAAAGGATGCTTGGGAAAATTCCTGTTTAATACCATTCCTTCGATCTTGGCAATGTAGGATAAGTACTTGTCAAACAAGAAGCCCAAAATGAACTTTAAAGAGTTTATATAGCCTCTCAATGCCTCTTCAAGCCCCTATAACCCTTCTTTTCTTGAAAGGCAACTCAATTGCTTCATTGTCATGCTTTTGGAGTTCTTCCCAAGTATTTGAAATGATCACATGTCAGGCATCTCTCTTTTTTCTTCATTCGGCTAGACATTATCATCAATATTAGTCTTGACATTGGTCCTTATTAGGTTCCTTCAAAAAGTTCTTTATCAAGCTTCTTAGCAGGGTCAAGACAATGTGAGCTCTTATTTCAAAGTTTAAACTTTAATTAAGAAAACAAATGTCATGAATATTGAATGGGGGTTTGATGAGGACACAGTCCAAGTCAAGAATTAACTTTCGAAATATGGAAGGTAGTTGTAATCTTATCTTGTAGATAGCTTTTCCTCTTTTAGGTTTCTTCTTCTAGTTTTTCTTCTCATTCAAGTTTTCCGTTTATGGTGAGTGTTTTTTGGAAGAAGTGGGTGATAAATGCTTTGCATATCATTTGTGCATGCACATACCAATTTTGGTATCTATGTACTTTGACCTATTATGCAATATAGAGTGAACAGATTTTATAGGCGACAAACAATTGTCTCTTTTTTGTTTGTGTGATCTCACCTTCTTATTTTCAACTTTTCAAGTGTTCATTGCTTTTTCAAATAAGGTCTCATTTATAAATGGTCTAGCCACTAAATGAAGTGTAAGAATGAGGAATGTTTTTAAAGTCCAAAAGTTTATAAACACCAAAATTTGATGTTCTATATTTACATCAGGGTCATTAGTAGTTGGGATAATTCTCAATGTTAAAGTTGTACATTTGAATCTAAATGCATTTCAAATGACATGCCAGAAATGAACTATAGCGAGACAGTAAAAGAGTGGTCTACTTAAAATAAATCAATCTAATACACTCTGATTTTTATAAAGGGTAAATGGATATACATGTATGCTTAATAATTAGGAATCACTTCATTCAAAATCTAATTAGAGTTGTAATACTAAACCCTTGACCCTGAAACAAATACATTACACCTTCAACTACTCAAAAGAAATGGTGGTTACCAATGGGGTGTTGGTTCACTGGTGAGGCCAACGGAGTGTTAAGCCATCCACCAAGCTTCCATTCTCCATGGTTTTCCCCACCCACATGGCATGAGTGGCAAAGGGATGAGGCCCACTGCAAGCCTTGGGATGATTCTAGAGGAATAGATACCCCTCAAACCTGACACATAAGCCAAGGGAATTCTACTCTTTCCAGTGCATCCCCTTAAGGCATGTTTCTTGAAGCACTTCCAAAAAAAAGAATCAGTGGTGTTATCACTCAAAATGATCCCTTGCTGAACACAATCTCAAGAAGGTTTGAGAACATCTAGATTTTTTGTCACTGTCACCAACAACAAATCTCTCACTTTGGAGTTAGCACATGCTAATCCAAGGGGGTATCCATAGTCAAATTCTTCAAGTCTGCAAACAAATATATTAAAATCAGTGCTTGCAAAATGTGAAAGATTTGTCAATTATGCATGAGTGAAGTCCAAGTGGGTGATGGAGAAAATGAAATAGATGAAGATTAGCCAGGTAATTCCAAATATGATCTTGCCAATTGAAAGATCCTAAATCTGAATCATTAAAGCATAGAGAGTGTTAACCACCTATTTCAACTAGGGGCTCAACTCCATGTGCCATGATGATATGTACCTGATGGTGCTACTAGTTTGAAGACTTACTGGTTCTACAAGGAAATTTTGGCTTCAGCACGTGTTTTTGTAATTGGAATTTTCGCTCCCCTACGTGGGATAATAATGTAATGGGTCTGTATGGATCATAGTTTAGGTCAGCTGCCTAGGACTTTATCATTAGAGGAGTTCCTTTCATCGAGTGTTTTTTTTCCTCAGGTTATTAATTTGGCCTAACCAGCCTTATTAATTTCCCTTGAGTTTTTCACACCCACAATAATTCTCCAAAGTGGTGAAAGGCGTTCTAATGGTCGAGCCCTATGGTAGCTAGTGTCTAGGAATATTGTAAATGACCATGCTAGACATATTCTAGAGTCTTGCGGAATTCCGTCGAGTCTATATAGTTTTTTTTAATTTTTTAAAATTACCCATTTAATGGTAATTTTAATTAATTTTTGATAAAAATTGTAAAAACTGGATCCTTGGGATTTTGATAGGGGTATTTGTACTCAAAAGAAATGGAATGAGACCCCCTATACCCTTGGAGAAAGTTTCAACTCAATTGGACAAATTTTGATAGGTGTTTGTCCATGAAGAGTCTCAGTCGGTCTAAGACAACAATTTAATTGTTGGAATTGACAAAGTCAAACTTGTCAAAATTTTGTAATTTGAGCAAATTGAGTGGAGAAAGAATGGGAGCAAGAGTGGGAGAACTTACCCAAACCCATTCCTAAGCTATCTTAACCCTTTTCCAACCTTTGTTTCACCCCCTCAACTAGTCGTTAAGCAAAAACGTCACTCTCCCTAGGAGAAGTGTGCCCCCCCTTCTAGAAACTCTCCAAAAAGCAAAAAATAAATAAAATAATAAAGAGAGACTCTTCCTCTACCTTGGTGCGCCTCCCTAGACCCTACAACTCACATTTTGACTTGTCAAAGCCCTTCCAACTTATGCCAACTCACTACCAAAACCCTAAAAGTGACTTTTCCTTGACTTTGTCTATTTCTCTTGGATGTGTGACACTTGTAACTCATCCAAGAGGGGTAACTCTTGGCTCTCAAGTATAAATAAGAGTCTCCCCTCCCTCATTTGACACATCTCCTCTTGGTATTGTTATTATGCCAAAATCTCTCTTTTCCCACTCTTCTCTCTCTCTTTCTCTTGCTCTTGTTCTTCTCTCAAGCTTGTGGCAAGTATTTGCCCAAGCTTGCTATTGAATAAAGGAAATATTTGGAGGATCCATGGTGTTGAGAGTCTTCTTGGTGCCATCTTGCTACATATGAAGTGATCTTGTTCTTGTGTATTTATTTTTTTCATGCTTAGCTTTGAAGATCTATGGTAGGAATTTTGAGCAAAGTATTTTGCCTGTTTAGGTTTATGAAAGTATTTTCATAGATCTAGTGAGCTTCTTGGCAGTTATTTCAAAGTATTTTGATTTAATATCTAGATATACTCACTTCCTATTGTTTCTTGTAACTTAGCATTCAAGATTGGCAAGGTTGCCTAGGGTTTTAATAAAAGATTTCAGATCTGGAAATCTCTTTTTTCACCCACTTAAACCCTCTAAATATATATATATATATATGTGTGTGTGTGTGTGTTTTATTTTATACTTCTTTGGGCATTCTAACATACTTGGATAGAGTTTTTAAACATATTTTACTTGCTGAAATTTACATAGAAAATTTATGGTTTTTACAACAGAAATTTTCACAAGTTTTTGTCACTTTTTGCAGCATTTCCAGTAAGCTTTTGTTTGTTGATCTTTTGCAGGTTGGTGACATTTGGGAGGGATTATAGCCCATTTGGGGCATCTACAAGTCAAATATCAGCCTCCCAAAATTGGGTAACACATACCCTATTCTTCTCTTCTCATTCTTACATAGTAAGCAAGCTTAAAGGGCTTGCATTCCTCTCTTGTAATTAATTTCTGCATTTTCTGTTTTTTTGCCTACACCTTGGAGTGAGTTTGGCTAAGCCAACCCCCAATATCGTAAAGCTAGGCTAGCATTTGGTTATTGCTTCTTTTATGTGCTTAATGGTTTAAAATAAATCTAGATCTAGAAATAATAACCTAATGCTAGTTTAGGCCCATGGAGGCATAACTAATTTCATTGTTTATCTTGTTCATTTTTTTTCATTGCAAGTCATTTCCATTTAGGTGCTTTACTCACAACTTAATAATCTTTAAAGTACTTCTAATGTCTTGCAATTTACTTTCGTTTAGCATTGTATAATTTTGTAATATCTTGTTTCAAGCATTTCAAGTTTCCTTGCAATTTCCATTTAAGTACCTTGCTTCTTTCAAGTCTTAATCTTTCAAGTACTTTCCTTTTACATTGCAAGCACACTTTCTTTAAAGCACAACATTGAAATCACTTGCAACTAATATAATCTCAACTTAATTCACGTAAGCTCAATTTACTTTTAAAGCCTAAAATTTATCTAGCTTAATAGGTCACCAACCACTGTCTCAACTTTTCCGACAAAAGGGGAATTTAAGGAAGAAGCGGGGGGTGCTAGATCGGGGACGGTCTCACGGCACTTGGTGTACTCCCTGTGGAGTACTTCTTTTCCTGGATTGACTTGTGGAGCTAGAGTGTGGCCTTCTTTGCCTCACTTATTGAGCACCCAACAATTATTTTGGTACAAGCGGGGAGAGTTCTTGGGTTGCCACTTAGTCTAGGATTTACACTTAACTTAAAAACTTTATCAATCCTAATCAATCCACTTAACCTTGAGTAATCTACATTGGTATCTTGATGGTTTATGCTTAAGTTACATATTGCAAGCACTTAACTTTTACATCTTACATGCAATTTTACTTTAAGCATTTGTGGATTTGACTAAATAATCTAAAAGTTGTGCTTCAGCCCTTGGAGGCCTCATTTCAACGTTTAACTTTGAGCTTGAGTTGTATTTTGGTGTGATTGGTCTCCTCCCTTGAAGTTGTGCATCCCTTGGAGGCTTCTTCATTGCTTGGAGCTTGTTGTTGTTGTATGCCGATGAAACTTCTCCTTGAGTTGTGCATCCATTGGAGACACTCTTGTTTGGGATAGTTGGCTTGATGTGTTGTGGTTCACTTTATCTTTGAGCAATATCTTCTTAACCTGCACATTCAACTTCATTTCAAGATTAGTGGCTAGTTAGTTGTTTTGTATCTTGCTTTGTCCATTATTGTATCATTGTATTATCATTGTTGTATCTCTTAGTTATTCTTTAGATTCTTGAACTTTGTAAGATAATTGTAAATCTTGTATCTAGTAATTCATTTTGTAATCTTTTGTAAAGCATAATCCCTTTAACTTGGTTGACCCCATTACCCAACCTTAGGCACTAGTCTTAGTTGACCTAGAGAAATGTTTGTTTGTGCATTGAAATCTTGCATTTGCATTGTTGACTCTCATATAGGCTAGATCCCCCTAGACCTCTAACCAATTAAAATTAACTCCTAGAACACATCTAATAACTCACATAGTAACTAGGGTCTGCCCCCCTTGGCTTCCCTAGGAGTAAAGCCTAGACGGAAGGAGTTCAAGTCGAGGTGACAGTGGGCTTGAACTTAGACATTGTGTTTCCAATGACACACTAAGTGGACCAAGACTTAGTCCACGTTTGCAAGTGTGTATAAGGATGGCAATAGAGAGCAGTCTGCTTTGAATGAGTTCTCAATAATCAAATATCTACATAAACCGGGGAAACTTTTTTCCATTAATCAGAGATGTCGAAGTACATTATTTTGATACAACTTCAAATCAAGTTTGCCCCAATGAACCGGAGGGGACTTGGCCAAAGGCTCACTACTCAAGACCTTGCTGACCTATGCAGGGTGCTTAATACCAGCTTTACAGACTCAACATTTAGACCAGAAGAAGAGAAGAAGAGAAATTGGAGAATGGTGAAGGACAATAAGCAAACGATAGCTTGAACTACTTCCATGCTCTCCTTTTTTCCTTGAACATCTGCTCCAAAGTTAGCTTTGCTCCAAACTTGATATGATTTTCTAAAATTAGATGACTTGCTTTCCCAAAATATCAAATCTAGAAATATCAGCAACTTGTTCTTTTGAAAATAGCTAAAATACTTATCTAAGTATAGGAGCCTTGCTTTTCTAAAACTATCAAAAGCATCCTCTACAAAATTAGCAATCTTCTTTTCTAAAAATAGCAGAACTTTCTCTCCACAAAGAGTAACTAGTGTATTCATTGAACAGCAGCACCCTTATTCACTGAATTTTACAGAAATTGAGCACAAGAACATGTATTCATTGAACAGCAGCACCCTTATTCACTGAATTTTGCAGAAATTGAGCACAAGAACATGTATTCATTGAACAGCAGCACCCTTATTCACTGAATTTTGCAGAAATTGAGCACAAGAACAGTGCTTCATCTGCTTATAATTTCTCCTCAAGATAATGCCCTACATGAGCCATAATCAGATCTAGAACATGCCCAATATATCCATCAAAACATGCCCAACAACTTGCTACTGCTCTTTCAACTCAGCACTTTTTGTCCCATGCAATTCTCCTCAAAAGTGTGCGCTCAATGCTGGACATAACCCACAAACTACAGCACAAACATGAGCAAATAATGCCCCAAAACAGCACCTTCCTTGCTGATGATAAGCTCCTCTAAACAACACACCATATCTGCCCCTAAAAAGTGCCCAACGGGCCTAAATCAGGCACACACACTAGTGCCCATCAGTGTTGGAATTTGCTTTTCACTCTACCTGTCAAATTAATTTTTTTGATGTTTTTGAGTGTCTATATTCCCCATCACAAAACGTTTTGTTGAACATTGAGCCCTTTGACCATGAAGTCTTGCTAAAAAATTTACATTTCAATAATTAAATTTTGTTCATGAATTTTACCTTCAAAATAATTATTAATACTTAAATGTATTACATATTTTCAATCAAACTAAGAAACACTATTTATTAAAATCTCAAACTCATTCCAAGGTTTTAACTTTTTTAAGGATGAATATATTCAATGGGAGCTTAAGCCAGAAATCTTACTGGGGATGCAAAAGCATTGATCTCAGTTTGAAGCACTATATCCATGGTATCATACTTCAACATGCAATTGCCAACGCCAACCAATATGACCCTGGGCTATGAATAGTAGATATAACACACATGATAACAAAAAATTGTATGAATGACTCTAGCAACACATACTATAACAAAAAATTGTATTATTGACCATGTCAATGAATAACAAATGGGATATAAGAAACCTATAAGGAACACTTTTTTATTTAGCAAATTGATTGATATTCGAACACATATGAAGGAAGTTAGTCTTGGTATACCTAAAGCTATTCCGGTAGCCGCTTCTATTGTTAATTACCAATCAATTGTTGTTTATGCTGAATGAACATAATGTGCATGTAGCTAGCATTCAAGCCTCCACTCTCTCACTGTGCAAGCCATTCAGCTGCTGCATCATGCTAATGAGCACCTTTGGCATTGAACATAATGTGTATGCAGCTCCTATTCAGACCTCCACTCTCTCACTGTTGAAACCATTCACTGTTGCAGCATGCTAATAAGCACCTTTGCCATTGAAATTTGTAGATGCTCAGTGCCAAAAATTATAATGAGTATG
>ML827738.1:38620-51660 GCA_009831015.1 Picea engelmannii | reverse complement strand
TCCTTCCTTATGATTTTTTGGTTTTCTGTTTCTTGTTTTATCACAACAGGGGTGTCTTTTGGTTTATGTGAAGTTTGCTTCCAGATTGCTTAAATCTCACAACTCTTGAAGTTTGATTAGCATAGGAAGATTTACATCTACTGGTTATCAGTAACATATAAACATTTTAGCATTCAATTAAATTCCTTATTAAGGACTATTGCATGAGGTCATTACATCTTAGTGTTTGATAGTGAAAGGAAAATCCTTCTCCTTCCCTTAATTAGACATTCATTGAAAGAAAATATTGCTTATCATTTATTATGCATGTTTTGGGAACTAAGTCATAATATACTCAGTTTTGACTCTCATACACCTTTGAGTAAACAAAAACAACTAAAATCAATGCTTAACTAAAATTTATCAGACTTTTTACATTTTTGTTAGAAAACCTACATTAGTTTAAGGTGTAGGGCTTTGGAATAGGTTGAAAGGATAACTTTCCAAAGCTATCAAACAAACTTATCATCTTGTGATAGGGAGAGAAAATCCAATTGTCATATAGGCTTTCTGGGATCCCCCTCTCACACAAGGGTTACACATGAGGTCACGTTCAGGAGAGTTACATAGATTATCCCTATGTGGTTCAATCATTCATAGTAGTCGGATCGTATATTGGGGGTCACTTGAGGGTATACCCATGTTTATGTGTGGGAGCCTCTCGATTTGATTTCGGAATTGTTATCCTGCCCATACGTTCTGAATGGAATGTCGAGTGTACCCTCCCAGGGGCTAACAACGAATTGGTGACCTTAGTAGCCATAATCTTTAGGGTCTCACACAAGGTGACGGTGAAGGGAAGTCTCACTGTACCTGGAACAGACGTTTGTCAAACTCACTCGGGGTCCTTGGAGGGTAAATCAAAAATTACTATGTGGAATCTTGCACTAAGGCGTAAGTCCATTAAGCAGGTCGCTAACATAACTAATCCACCCACTCTATCCCTGCCTCTTCCTATTTTGATCTTGCGATGTTGGATTTCATCACCAACTAGTGGTTTCATTGTTGGAAGGTTTTGTTTGATTGTTTGCTTCTCAGATTCATAGCGTGTGTTGGTTGTGTTACTTAGTGGACCTTAGGTTGAATCAATGTTAATGGAATAAAATCCTTAGAGTACCAATGGAGGAACCTCTTCTCCTAGGAAACCTTATACCTTTCCTTCATTTGGAAACTTTGGTCCTTCGTACATTGCCACACTGAGTCTTCCGAGACTCACCATCGGATTACCAGTTTGGTTTTTCCCCACTCCAGTGATCTCAAATCCTCCCAATGTTTCAACTGCACCTAATACTTTAGATGTTAGTACACCACCCACACATCAACCTCATGTCGAATTTTTTCCTTCTTCACCCATTAAGTCTCCTTCCCTTTCTCCTTATTCACCTAGTGAAATCTCTAAAGTAAGTAGCCAGGCTGATCAAAAGAAGAAGAAACAGAAAGAGAATAAGAGGAAGAACCTGAAAAGGACCAAGGCTCCAACAACATTAGATGTTGAATCCCAGCAACTAGCTATTGTTAATAGTATTGGGAGTTTTGATGAGGTCAACAAGATTAAAATGAAAAATCTGAAACCCAAATTCCATTGCAGTCTTTGTAAGGGTGACCACTTTATGAGGGATTTCCTTGGTATTCCCAAGGTCTTAGAAATGTGTTCCTCCACGTCATCGGACTCTGCTAGTCATGCCAGTGATACCTTGTCAACTAGTGACGTTAAGGTTGGTAAGAATAAGACAATTGTCAAATTCCATTGCATGTTATGCAAAGGTGATCATTATTCTCACATTTGTCCTCGTATGGACGAGGCTTCTTCTCTTTTGGAAAAACTTCAACTTCCAAAAGGTTATCGTAAGATTTCTCCTAGCCCATCGTTAGTTGATGGACTGATCAATCCAGTTCCATCCCCAATCAATCCGGTTGATCATGGAATCAATCTAGCTTCATCCTCAGTTGAACCACTCACCAAAGTAGCTGATCTAGCTCCTTCATCTATCATCCCCTATTTTCATCTGGAAAGTGAAACCCAAGTGACTGATCTAGTTTCTTCCTTGATCAGTCCCACCCTTCATCCAAAGAGTGTTAGAGTGCTTGATCCAGTTCTATCATTGGTTGATCCCACTCATTCCTTAAGGAGTGCCAAAGTGGTCGATCTGGTTCTCTCATCAATCGATCCCACTCCTTCCTCGAGGAGTGCCAAAGTGGTCGATCTAGTTCTATCACCGATTGATCCCACTCTTCCAAAGAGTGACAAAGTGACTGATTTAGTCCCTTCCTTGATCACTCCCACCCTTCATATGAAGAGTGCTAGTGTGGTCTATCCGATCCCATCATCGTTCAATCCTACTCTTCCTCTAGAGAGTAAACCTGATACTGCCCACATTTTTCTCATTGATAAAGGATCTACCATGCTAGGGGGCATTCCTCCTTCTCCCACGAAATCCCCTCCAGGTAATGAGGCCATCATTTTTTATTGGGGTTCCCTAACCATAACTTGTCTTCCCTCTCACATTCCTTTCCAGATTACAGTACAAGTTTGTGGTCGGGACGTTCCCAAAACGCTGATAGATGAAGGTGCGTCCATTAGTATTTTTTCCTTTGTTGCTTGGCATGCTTTGGGTTGTCGTCGTCTTATGTCAGTTACACAGAATCTATTATATTTTAACAGAAGAACTAGTCAACCTTTAGGGACCCTTCCTCAATTTCCCATAACTTTGGGAGGGAAAACTATCTTTATTGATGTCATGGTAGTCCGATACCCCTTGGATTTCACTTTACTCCTTGGGCGGGATTATGTCTATTCCATGAAAGCTATTGTGTCCACTCTTTTTTGTGTGATATATTTCCCACACGATGGAAGAATGGTGACTATTGATCAACTTTCGTTGATCGGTCCTGACTGGATTACCTCACTAAATGCTTCTTATATGATGATAGTATCACCCCTGCCACATGCTAATTATATGGCATTATCTCCCATGCCTTCAACTTCATATGATTTCGATCTGGTAGTTGACATGGTGATCTCTTTGGTAGGGCTATTGGATCCTGATATCCTTACCCCTGTCATGGCCCTTGACATGTGTTCCTTCCAGAGTGATTTTCTTCCATCCAGTGAAGATCTCTTGGAAGCCATGATCGAGTTTTGTCCCTTGACATGGTGTCCTTCCAGAGCATTATTCTCTTGGAAGCCATGATCAAGGAGAGTCCACAAGCATAGTTTTTCTTCTTTGTAGCAAGCTTGTTAAAAAATGAAACAGAGGTCACGAGCATAGTTTCTCTTCTCTGTTGCAAGCTCGTTAAAAAATGAAACAAAAGCTTTGAGCATAGTTTTCCTCTCTGTAGCAATCTCGTTTAAAAATGAAATAAGAATCTGGGGATTGAACTCAGAGCCCTAAGCATAGTTCTTTTCCTGTGTCAATCTCGTTAAAAAATGAAACATTCACCTCTCTTGAACCCTATTTTCATCCACCCTTCTCCTTTTTCTCCATCTAGTAGAGAAATTGGTGACAACCTCAAAGTCAGTGAATGAATTGAAGCTTGGAGGGCATGTATCCAGCCTTTGATGATCATTATAGAGTTAAGCCACTAGCTTTCAAGATGGGAGCATATTGAGGTTAGTATTTGTTCTTTCTCGTGCTCAAAAAAAACATAAGAATGTAACCGAGTAGAATTTTATCACTTTTTCGGACTCGCATGGATATATGAAAAAGGAACCCCTTGGAGTCGTTTTTAAGCTCTTTTCAGACTCTCTCTACATGAAAATATTGTTGAGTGATATTTCTTCCTTTCCCACTCATTAAAAGGTTTGAAAGGGCATCTTTGGAGTGACAATTTATCTCTTTTTCGGCCTCACGAGACTTACATTACGAAAAAGGACAACATTGGAGTCGTCTTTAAGTTGTTTTCAGACTCTCTAAATATGAAAATTCGCCAAGTTTACCTTCTCTGGACTCGTTAAAAAATCATACATTGAAGGGCCCATATGGGACCAAACCCTTACTTCTTCCATTTTGTTAAAAAAAGGAAGAGGGACTTGCTGAAGGTGAGTCATATCGAGCATGTGTTACCCTCCTCGAGCTCATTAAAATAAAAAGAGGTACTCGTCTATCTGGATGGGGGAAAATTTGAAGGAAGCAAGCCAAGCAGTTTTTGAGAACATTATCAGTAACCCTTACGGTCGCCCTTGAACACGACACTTTTTCTTTCCATGCATTTTCATCCACTAAACCTCTGTACTAAGCCAATCCTCTGAGTTTCTTTTACTCCTTTAGGTCACCCTATGAAAGTCACAACATCCACTGCATCATCAAGTTTTGGTCCATGACAAGTTTCTTCTTTTGTGCCTCAATGTTCAAGGGAAGTATCTGCCTCGAGATTCAACCATCACAAATATCGTGTTTCAATACCCGTGTCATTCCATGTTCATTTTATATACCAATTACATCTCTGTGTCAGTTTTGTGTCATTGATGGGGGATACATCAAGGCCCTCCTTCGACGAGTCTATTCCTGACGAATTCAACACATTATCCAGGAGTCAGACTTAGAATCCAGTTAGTACTTTGGGACCTTCATGCTTCAATGGTAGGCCTCCTCACGTTCGACAGTGGGTTTACATAATTGAATCCTAATTGGATGATTCCATGAATGTTCAACTTCATCTCATCCATTCACATTCGTTGGAATGTACTAGAGTACCTTGGGAATCATTGACATCAATGGTGATCTCCCTTGCGCTTGTTAACGGTTTACATCATTGATCGGTAATCAAGTGATTTATGCCATGTTCGACATCAGGACATCTATTCACATGGTTATATCCGTACTATATCGGGATCAGTAAAATGAACCTGGGTTGATTTTTCACTCTTATGTATACTTTCCCCAGGCTGTGAAGGAGTTTTCTTTTGAACTATGACACATATATTGTTACATAGATCCACTTTGTATTGGTCGTGCCTATGTCTTGTCATCTCATAGATCCACTATGTATTCTTCGTGGCTACGATCAGTTCAGGTCATAGAGTATAGATCCACATTGTATCTTCAGTGGCTATACCTTTTCTTAATATAATTATGGATCCACAGTGTATTTTATGGTGGCCATACCTAAAAAAAATTTATCACTCAAGCATAGGTATGCCTACCTTGGGTTTGAAACATGTCATAATATATGTTTGATGTTTGTGTGCATCTTTTTCCAGTCTCTCTGTGTCCATACCCTTGCTCAAAAAAGTCTACAAAGTACTTCAGTCATCATCATATTCTAACTTCATAATTTGGGGGGCAATCTGTTACACATCAAAATTACTCACTTCAATAGTGTCACAAGTGTCATCATTACAAGAGCTGTAAGTGTCGCATCTTGTCCGCAAGTGTCGCATCTTGACCACAAGTGTTGCAAGTGTCAAAAACATCATACTTCCATATTGCCTATGTCGTGCCTCTAATGACATCATAATGACCCTTAAGACACCTCAAAGACTAGTTTTGAATTAGAGAAATCAGTTGACAAGGAGTACAAGCCTTTTGCCACTGAAAGAACCACTCAAAAATGGATTTTGGAGAGGAGCGCTCCCCTACCCACTGTCAGCGAGTGCTAGTGCTCCCTGAGCCTCTTTGGGGGAGTGTTGGAGCACCCTGTGCACCCTTTTGGGGGAGTGCTACCCTTTCTGAGTGAATGTTTGGTTTTTTGGAGAAAATCAGGGGACAATCCCCTCAATATTTGAAGGTAGTGGGGTTCAAATATTGGGTCAAGGCATGATCTTAGAGAAGATCCTCAACTGAAGGATAGGAATCCTCAACTTATCCCAAAGATCTCTCAAGTGGTTGGGCCTCTCCAAAGTTATATAAGGAGGCCTTCTCATGGTGAAAGGTACATGAAAAATATTGGAGGTATGAAACCTATGATCTCATAGGAAACATACAGAGACAATAGATATTAGAGATTGATACCAAACTTATGATCATGTAAGTGGTATGAATAGTAGATACTAGAGATCGATACCAAACTTATGATCCTATAAGTGGTATTGATCGAAAATATTAGAGGTATGAAACCTATGATATCATAGGAAACATACAGAAAATAGTGGAGATTACTTGAGAAAAGGGGTTGGACAAGGAGAACTGGAAGAAGTTGTTGCACCTTCATCAAAGGATTGTAAGTACTTTTACTTGTTCTCATTAATGGTCAATGCTTGGCCTGTTTCTTTCAAATTTATGTTCATTCCACATGAGTTTGTCTGCAGTATATGGATCTATATTTGAGCTAATATCAGTAGAGTAGGAAGTCTTTTGTACCTCTGTTTGTTTTATAGGGCCTATCAGGCATCTCAAGATTGAAGCTCGGCTTGGAATTTGCAGGGACAAACGTCGTTAATAAGGTACATATATTTATTCTTGTCCTTCTTATGTTAGCTTGATTAGATCTAAAAGGATGTCATTGTCCATGTTAAGCACTTTTTTGTCTTGGCCTTTGGAGTCTAGAGACCAAGAGGGAATCCACTTGTCCGTAGGGGGATTCACCTACAACAGAAATTGGTGACTCCACTGGGGAGGAGATCTAATTTTTGTTTCCTTTCCCAGATTTTGTTTTGTCCCTTTTCCCACTCATTTGACCTTCTCCATACTATATTTTTTATTCTTAGAACTGATTGTTTGGTTCTTGATTTCACCAAAATCAAGTTGATTGACTGAATTTCCTTGATTGTTTGAGTTTCTGTGCATTTTTCTGAGCTTTTGAGGCATAGCGCTCCCCTTCCCATGATATCAGAGCATTAAAACTTCCTGTTTGTCTTTCACAGAGTGTTGGAGCACTCTGGTACCCCTTACACCAGAGCGCTACCCCCTTTTCTGTGGAAAATCTTCTAGGTTTTCAATTTCTGAGTTCAATTTTTTCTTTTAGCACTTTCCCAGGGTCTTATCATCTCAATTTATCTTTATCTTGGCCTTCAATAATCTGCTTTCTAAGGATTGATCTCTTTTTTTTTCTTTTTTTTTGACATTTGTCCTTACTTTGCAATAACTCTTTGTCCTTCATGATTTCGAGTCAATTTATCTTTTTCTTCTTATTTATCTGAATGAGTGAAAACTTTGTAAGGAGTTTCAAAGGTATTTTGTACTTTTCTTTTTGATATTTGAGTCATCTTGTCCAAGATCATTTTCCTTCCTTTTGAGTTTTTGGTTTTCTGTTTCTTGTTTTATCACAACAGGGGTGTCTTTTGGTTTATGTGAAGTTTGCTTCTAGATTGCTTAAATCTCACAACTCTTGAAGTCTGATTAGCATAGGAAGCTTTACATCTATTGGTTATCAGTCACATATAAACATTTTAACATTGCATTGAATTCCTTATTGAGGACTATTGCATGAGGTCATTGCATCTTAGTGTTTGACACTGAAAGGAAAATCCTTCTCCTTCCCTTAATTAGACATTCATTGAAAGAAAATATTGCTTATCATTTCTTATGCATGCTTTGGGAACTGAGTCACAATATCATCATTTTTCACTCTCATACACCTATGAGTAAAAAAAAAACACTAAAATCAACGCTTAACTAAAAATTATCAGACTTTTTACATCTTTGTTAGCAAACCTACATTAGTTTAAGGTGTAGGGCTTTGGAATAGGTTGAAAGGATAACTTTCCAAATCTATCAAACAAACTTAGCATCTTGCGATAGGGAGAGAAAATTCAATTGTCGTATAGGCTTTATGGGATCCCCCTCTCACACAGGGGTTACGCACGAGGTTGCGTTCGGGAGATTTACAGAGATTATCCCTCCGTGGTTCAACCGTTCGTAGTATTCGGATCGTATATTGGGGGTCACTTGAGGGTATACCCACGTTTATGTGTGGGATCCTCTCGAGTTAATTTCGAACTTGTTATCCTACCCATACATTATAAATGGACTATTGCCTATACCCTCCCAGGGGATGACTGTGAATTCGTTACCTTAGTAGACATAATCTTTAGGGTCTCACACAAGGTGACGGTGAAGGGAAGTCTCACTGTACCTGGAATAGATGTTGTTCAAACTCACTCGGGCTCCTTGGAGGGTAAATCCACAATTATAGTGTGGAAGCTTGCACTAAGGCATAAGTCCATTAAGCATGTCAGTAATGTAATTGATCCACTCGCTCTATCCCCGCCTCTTCCTATTTTGATCTTGCAATGTTGGATTTCATCACCAACTGGTGTTTTCATTGTGGAAAGGTTTTTTTTTATTGTTTGCTTCTCAGATTCATAGCATGTGTTGGTTGTGTTACTTAGTGGACCTTAGGTCGATTCAGTGTTAATGGCATAAAATACTTAGAGTACCAATGGAGGAACCCCTTCTCCTGGGAAACCTTATACCTTTCCTTCGTTTGGAAACTTTTGACCTCCATACATTGCCACACTGAGTCTTCTGGGACTCACCGTCGGATTACCGGTTTGGGTGTTCCCCACTCCGGCGATCTCGAATCCTCCCAATGTTTCAACTACACCTAATACTTTATATGTCAATACACCACCCACACATCAACCTCATGTCAAATTTTCACCTTCTTCACCCATTAAGTCTCCTTACCTTTCTCCTTCTTCTCCTAGTGAAATCTCGAAAGCAAGTAGTCAGGCTGATCAGAAGAAGAAGAAAAAGAAAGAGAAGAAGAGGAAGAACTTGAAAAGGACCAAGGCTCAAACAACATTAGATGTTGAATCCCAGAAACCAGCTACTTTTAATAGTACTCAGAGTTTTGATGAGGTCAACAAGATTAAAATGAAAAATTCGAAACCCAAATTCCCTTGTAGTCTTTGTAAGGGTGACCACTTTCTGAGGGATTTCCCCGGTATTCCCAATGTCATATAAATATGGTCCTCCACATCATCAGCCTCTACTTGTCATGCCAGTGATACCCCATCAACTAGTGATGTTAAGGTTGGTAAGAAGAAGACAATTGTCAAATTCCCTTGCATGTTATGCAAAGGTGATCATTATTCTCACCTTTGTCCTCGTATAGACGAGGCTTCTTCTCTTTTGGAAAAACTTCAAGTTCCAAAAGGTTATCGCAAGCTTTCTCCCAACCCATCGTTAGTTGATGGACTGATCAATCAAGTTCCATCCCCAGTCAATTCGGTTGATCATGTGGTCAATCTAGTTTCATCCTCGGTTGAACCACTCACCAAAGTAGTTGATCCATCTCCTTCATCGATCAACCCCTCTTTTCATATGGGAAGTGAAACCCAAGTGACTGATCTAGTTTCTTCTTCGGTTAGTCCCACCCTTCATCCAAAGAGTGTTAAATTGGTTGATCTGTTTCTGTCATCATTTGATCCCACTCCTTCCTTGAGGAGTGCCAAAGTGGTTGATCCGATTCTGTCATCGTCGATCCCACTCCTTCCTTGAGGAGTGCCAAAGTGGTCAATCCAGTTCCACCGCCGATCGATCCCACTCATTCAAAGAGTGCCAAAGTGACTGATTTAGTCCCTTCCTTGATCAGTCCCACCCTTCATCTAAAGAGTGCCAGCATGGTCAATCTAATCCCATCATCATTCGATCCTACTCTTTCTCTAGAGAGTAAACCCAATATTGCCCATGTTTTTCTCGTTGATAGAGGATCTACCGTGCTAGGGGGAATTCCTCCTTCTCCCGCGAAACCCCCTCTAGGTAATGAGGCCATCCTTTTTGATTGGGGTGGAATAACCGGAGCTCATCTTCCCTCTCACATTCCTTTCCATTTTACAATACAGTTTTGTGGTTGGGACATTCCCCAAATGCTGATAAATGAAGGTGTGTCCATTAGTATTTTGTCCTCTATTGCTTGGCACACTTTGGTTTGTCCTCAGCTTGCATTGGTTACACAAAATTTGTTAGCTTTTAACAGAAGAACCAGTCAACCTTTAGGGACCCTTCCTCAGTTTCCCGTAACTTTGGGAGGGAAAATTGTCTTTATTAATGTCATGGTAGTCTGAGACCCCTTGGATTTCACTTTACTCCTTGGGCAGAATTCTGTCTATGCCATGAAATCTATTGTGTCCACTCGCTTTCGTGTGATATATTTCCCACATGATGGAAGCATGGTGACTATTGATCAAATTTCATTCATCGGTCCTGACTGGATTACCTCCCTAAATGGTTCTTATATGACGACAGTATCACCCCTGCCACATGTCAATTATGTGGAATTATCTCCCATGCCTTCAACTTCATATGATTTTGATCTGGTAGTTGACATGGTGATCTCTTCAGTAGGGCTATTGTAGCCTGATATCCTTACCCTTGTTGTGGCCCTCGACATGTGTTCCTTCTAGAGTGATTTTCTTCAATCCAGTGAATATCTCTTGGAAGCCATGACCGAGTTTTGTCCCTTGACATGGTGTCCTTCCAGAGCCTTATTCTCTTGGAATCCATGCTCAAGGAGATTCCATGAGCATAGTTTCTATTCTCTGTAGAAATATCGTTAAAAAATAAAACAGGGGTCATGAGCATAGTTTGTCTTCTCTGTAGCAAGCTCGTTAAAAAACGAAACAAAAGATTTGAGCATAGTTTTCCTCTTTGTAGCAAGCTCACTAAAAAATGAAACAACAATCTGAGCATTAAACCTGGAGCCCTAAGCATAGTTCTTTTCCTATTTCAAGCTCGTTGAAAAATGAAACAGTCACCTCTCTTGAACCTTCTTTTCATCCATCCTTCTCTTTTTTCTCCATCTAGTAGAGAAATTGGTGACAACCTCAAAGAAGGTGAATGAATGGAAGCTTGGAGGGCATGTCTCCAGCCTTTGATGATCATTCTGGAGTTAAGCCACTAGATTTCAAGCTGGGGGCATATCGAGCTTAGTCTTTTTTCTTTCTCGTGCTCGAAAAAAACATGAGAATGTAACCGAGTAGACTTTTATCACTTTTTCAGACTCACATGGATATATGAAAAAGGAACCCCTTGGAGTCGTTTTTAATCTCTTTTCAAACTCTTTAAACATGAAAATATTATCGAGTGATCTTACTTCCTTTCCCACTTGTTAAAAGGTTTGAAAGGGCATCATTCGAGTGATAATTTATCTCTTTTTCAGCCTCGCGAGACTTACATTACGAAAAAGGACAACATTGGAGTCGTCTTTAAGTTGTTTTCAGACTCTCTAAATATGAAAAATCACTAAATTTACCTTCTCTGGACTCGTTAAACAATCATACATTGAAGGGACCATATGGGACCGAACCCTTACTTCTTACATTTCGTTAAAAAAAGGAAGAGGGACTTACTGAAGGTGAGTGATATCAAGCATGTGTTACCGTCCTCGAGCTCGTTAAAATGAAAAGAGGTACTCGTCTATTTAGATGGGGGAAAAATTGAAGGAAGCAAGCCAAGAAGTTTTTGAGAACATTATCAATAACCCTTACGGTCTCCCTTGCACACAACACTTTGTCTTTGCACGCATTTTTATCCACTGAACCTCTGGATTGAGCCAATCCTCTAAGTTTCTTTTACTCATTTGGTTCACTTGACGAAAGTTACAGCATCCACTGCATCATCAAGTTTTGGTCCATGACAAGTTTTTGTTGTTGTGCCTCAGTGTTCAAGGGAAGTATCTACCTCGAGATTCAACCATCACAAATATCCTGTTTCAATACCCATGTCAGTCCATGTTCATTTGATCTACCAATTACATCTTTGTGTCAGTTTCATGTCGTTGATGGGGGATACATCAAGGCCCTCCTTCGACGAGTATATTCTTGTCGACTTCAACACATTATCCAAGAGTTACACTTAGAAGCCAGTTAGTACTTTGGGACCTGCATGTTTCAATGGTAGGCCTCCTCACATCCAATAGTGGGTTTACATCATTTAACCCTGATTGGATGATTCCACAAATGTTCGACTTCAGCTCATCCATTCACATTCGTTGGAATGTACTAGAGTACCTTGGGAATCATTGACATCAATGGTGATCTCCCTCTCACTTGTTAACAATTTACATCATTGACCAGTAATCAAGTGGTTTCTGCCATGTTTGACATCAAGACATCTATTCACATGGTTAGATTTGTACTACATCAGGATCGATAATAAGACCCTGGGTTGAGCTATCACTCTGATGTATACTTTTCCCAGGCTACGAAGGAGTTTTCTTTTAAACTATGACACATATATTGTTACATAGATCCACTTTGTATTGATCATGGCTATGTCTTGTCATCTCATAGATCCACTATGTATTCTTCGTGGCTACAATTAGTTCAGGTCATAGAGTATAAATCCACATTGTATCTTCAGTGGATATGCCTTTTATCAATATAATTATGGATCCGTAGTGTATTTTATGGCGGCCATACCTAAAAATTGTTTATCACTCAAGCATAGGTATGCCTGCCTTGGGTTTGAAACATGTCATAATATTTGTTTGATGGTTGTGTGCAAATTTTTCCAGTCTCTCTACATCCATACCCTTTCTTGAAAAAGTCTACAAAGTACTTCAGTCATCATCGTCTTCTAACTTCATACTTTGGGGGGAAATCTGTTACACATCAAAATTACTCACTTCAATAGTGTCACAAGTGTCATCAATACAAGTATTGTAAGTGTCGCATCTTGTCCGCAAGTGTCACATATTGACCACAAGTTTTGCAAGTGTCACAAACATCATACTACCATATTGCCTATGTCGTGCCCCTAATGACATCATAATGACACTTAAGACACCTCAAAGACTAGTTTTGAAGAAGAGAAATCAGTTGATAAGGAGTACAAGCCTTTTTCCATTGAAAGAACCACTAAAAGATGGATTTTGGAGAGGAGCACTCCCCTACCCACTGTCAGGAAGTTCTAGAGCTCCCTGGGCCTCTTTGGGGGAGTGTTTGAGCACCTTGTACACCCTTTTGGGGGAGCGCTACCCTTTCTATGTGAATATTTGGTTTGTTGGAGGAAATCAGGGGACAATCCCCTCAATATCTGAAGGTAGTTGGGTTTGAATATTGGGTCAAGGCATGATCTTAGGGAAGATCCTCAACTGAAGGAGAGGAATCCTCAACT
>ML827738.1:3586-16022 GCA_009831015.1 Picea engelmannii | reverse complement strand
CCCTCTTAGTAATCCAACAATTGGTTTCAGAGAAGGTTATTTCAAGAAATAGTTTAACCACTGGAAGAAGATCATGGATTATTCTGAGAATGGAGTACCATTGTTTAATGGTGATAATGGTTTAAAGTATGAGATGTGGAGCATAATGACAAAAGTATTTTTACAGGAATAGGGGAATTATATTTGGTTATCAATCGTTACAGGATATGATAGTTCAAAAAGGGCAAAGACTACAGCCAAGAAGGAATTGAAGAAGATTAAAAAAAATAGCAATGGACTTCATATGGGAAGGATTACCTAATCTGGTAAGAGAAAAGGTTGTCAAATGTTCATCAACCAAAGATCTTTGGGATAATTTACATGAAATATATTCTTCACCCATCACAGATTCAAAAAATGCCAAAGAAGATGTAGGTACAGATCAAGAAGAAATATGTTCACCATGTTAAACAGATTCAAAATATGAAGAGTTCAGAATCAACAAAGGTATGTTGTTTTTATTTAATTGTGAAAAAAGAAGACATCTTGAAATATAATTCCATGAAGGAAATGAGACAGAAAAACGAATTGAAAAAGAAGACAAATATGAGACAGAATTGATTAGTGCTTTAGATGAACTAAGAGAAGAAAACAAGTCACTCAAGAAATAATTGATGAAAGAAAAGGAAAGTGTTCACATTTTTTAAGAATCCCAACAGGTCATCAAGAACTTAAGAACTCATCTAGAAGAAGCCATAAAGATCGAAGAAAATCTTGAATATCAAAAGTAGTGTTTGGAATCCAACATAGCAACACATAAGGAAGAGGTAGAAATGAGAGAGAATATATTGACAGATCATCTTAAGGAAAGAACTAATGATCTAAACCATCTTGAGTCAGAGTTTGGTCAAGAAGAGAAATTACTTGAAGAATAAATAATCACATTAAAAATTCATCTTGAAGAAGAGAAGAAAACATAATAAGTCATGAAGTCTCGGATATTAAAGAAATAATAATATGTTGAGAAGATTGAAGAAGACTTTGGCACATTGAGAAGTAAAATCATCAAGCTCAAAAAGAACATTTAAGAGACAAAAACATCCACATTCATTACAGAGAATGAATAGAATCACTCTAGGTTGCTATAAAATAAGAATGAAGAAAATAGAAAGAGTTATGCAGAAGTACTCAAAGGAAGGAATCATGGTCAACCAAAATCTAAACTATTGAAGATACATATTCAAGAAGATCATTTATGTTCAAGCCACAAAGAAGATTCAATCATGACCATGATCAATCAAGGAAGAAATTCAGAAGGACTACACCACAAAGAAGATCATTCACTCCCAAGTATGCAAATTTCTTTTATGTTCATTTTTTTTATTGTACTAATTTTGGACATAAGGTTGTATATTGCAGGGATTATAAAATAAATGTTCAAGCAAGAAGTGCCTATATGGCCGCACATAACATTGAGTGTTACAAATGTCATAACTATGGACACATAGCCAATGATTCTAGAAGCACGATTGATACTCCCATGAAAGATAACATTGATATCAAATATAAGAAAGTATGGATAAGAAAACATGAACAAAAAGTGAACAAAGACTAGGTACCAGAGATTGCAAGATTGGCAATAAAACGAGATGAAGAAAATTCTATAGTGAAAAAGAAAGATGTCAGATACAGAAAGGTGTGGAAAATAAATTAAAGAAAGGAAGGACAGGTAAATAAGGAACAACTTCAAGAGATTTTACTTTCAGACACTGTAGTGAAATGTGAATCCACAGATGGAAAGAAAGAAGTCAGAGATCAGAGAGATGATGAATATACCAATGAAGATGATGATGAATACACATCAGAGAAGTAATGTTTCTGAGCCATCTATCTTAGAGACTCCTAGGTAATATGAATATTAGATAGGGGAATTCTATGTGATAGCTGTGACAGACCAAAGAACCATCCTTCGAGCAGCTTGCAAAGTTTGAGAAGACATATTCAAATAAGTCAGTTAGCAGAAGTACAGTTTGATTTGGGGTATAATATTGATGAGACAGATTGTTGTGATAGGTTATTTGTACAGGTTTGGTGCATGGTTGATGCACTTTTTCATGGTACAGGTTGGTGCATGGTTTATGCACTTGTTTATGGTATGACTACAGGTTGTTTGGTACAGTTTGGTTCATGGTTGATGCACTTGTTTATGGTACAAGTTGATTACATATTGAGTTACAGGTTGATGCATGGTTTAGGTTATTGGTATCATTTATTTGGTGCAAGTTGATTGGTACATGTTTACAAAATTATATCTTACAATGATAGTGTGACAGTGGTTCCATCATTCTACTTCTATGTCAGGGCAGTTGGACGGGGCAAGGACAAGTGGTTGTAGCCACCTTTTGGTTGTAGCCGGAGAATATAGGGGGTTGGAACCTCCTTCTGGTTATAGCCAGAGAATTGGGGATTTGGAGCTTCCTTCAGGTTGTAATCTGAGAACATAGGGGGTTGTAGCCTTCGTCTTGTTGTAGCTAGAGAATTGGGGAGTTGGAGCTTCCCTTGGGTTGTATCCTGAGAAACTAGGGGTTTGGAGCCTCCTTCCAGTTGCATATGGAAAGAAAGGGAATTTGGTGCTTCCAATGAATGTAATTCTTAAAGACATATAAGAAAAAACATTCTGTGGTTTTCTCCCGCTTTGGGTTTCCACATAAAAACACTGGTGTATTGTGTATGTGTATGATTGCTCATTTGTTCATTGTTTATTTACTATGAAACTATTGGATGATAATTCTACATTTATATAACACTTGCATTTTGTGGTTAAAAAGGATTAGATTTCTCTATTATTGATTCACCACCCGTCTCAGTAATCCAACAATTGGTTTTAGAGCAGGTTCCTTCAAGAAATAGTTTAACCACTGGAAGGAGATCATGGATTATTCCAAGAATGGAGTACCATTGTTTAAAGGTCAAAATGGTTGAGATGTGGAGCATAAGGACAAAAGTATTTTACAGGAACATGGGAATTATATTTGGCTATCAATCATTACATGATATGATACTTTAAAAGGGAAAAGACTGCAACCAATAAGGAATTGAAGAAGAATAAAAACATAGCAATGGATTTCATCTAGGAAGGATTACCTAATCCGGTAAGAGAAAAGGTTGGTAAATTTTCATCATCCAAAGATCTTTAGAATAAGTTAAATGACATATATTCTTCACCCATCACAGATTCAAAAAATGCCAAAGAAGATGTAGGTATAGATCAAGAAGAAATATGTTCACCATGTCAAAGATATTTAGAAGATGAAGAGTACATAATCAATAGAGGTATGTTGTTTTTCTTTAATTGTGAAAAACAAAGGCATCTTGAAATAGAATGCAATGAATGAAATGAGACAAAAAAACAAATTGAAAAAGAAGACAATTATGAGGAAAAATTGATTAGTGCTTTAGATGAACTAAGAGAAGAAAAGAAGTCACTCAAGAAAGAATTGATGAAACAAAAGGAAAGTGTTCACATTTTTGAAGAATCCCAACAGGTCATCGATAACTTAAGAACTCAGCTAGAAGAAGCCATAAATATCAAAGAAAATATTGAATATCAAAAATAGTGTTTGGAAGCCAACATAGCAGCACAGAAGGAAGAAGCAAAAATGAGAGAGAAGATATTGATAGTTTGTCTTAAGGAGAGAACTAATGATATAAAACATCTTGAGTCAGAGTTTGGTCAAGAAGAGAAAGTACTTGAAGAAGAAATAATCACATTAAAAAATCATCTTGAAGAAGTGAAGAGAACAGAAGAAGTCACGAAGTCTCAGATATTAAAAAAAGAAGAAGAGGTTGAGAAGATTGAAGAAGAAGTTGTCACATTGAGAAGTAAAATCGTCAAGCTCAAAAAGAACATTGAAGAAGAAATAATCACATTAAAAATTCATCTTGAAGAAGCGAAGAGAACAGAAGAAGTCATGAAGTCTCAGATATTGAAGAAAGAATAAGAGGTTGAGAAGATTGAAGAATAAGTTGTCACATTGAGAAGTAAAATCGTCAAGCTTAAAAAGAACGTTGAAGAGACAGAAACATCCACATCGGTTATAGAGAATGAAGAGAAGCACTCTAGGTTGATAGAAAAAAAGAATGAATAAAATAAAAAGAGTTATGCAGAAGTACTCAAAGGAAGGAATCATGGTCAACCAAAATCTAAGAAAACTATTGAAGATACATCTTCAATAAGACCATCTGTGTTCAAGCCACAAAGAAGCTTCAATCATGATCATGATCAGTCAAGGAATAAATTCAGAAGGACTACACCACAAACAAGATCATTCACTCCCAGGTATGCAAATTTATTTTATGGTCATTATTTTTATTGTACTAATTTTGGACATAAGGTTGCAAATTACAAGGATTATAAAAGAAATGTTCAAGCAAGAAGTGCTTATGTGGTTGCACGTAACATTGAGTGTTACAAATGTCATAACTATGGACACATATCCAGTGATTGTAGAAGCATGATCGATACTTCCATGAAAGCGAACACTGATATAATATATAATAAAGTATGCATAAGAAAACAGGAAGAACAGGTGAACAAAGACCAGGTACCAGAGATCGCAAGATTGGAAATAAAACGAGATGAAGAAAATTCTACAGAGAAAAAGAAAGATGTCAGATATAGAAAGGTTTGAAAAAGAACTGAAATAAATGAAGGATGGGCAAATAAGGAATAGGTTCAAGAGATTGTACTTTCATACATTGTAGTGAAAGATGAATCCTCAGAAAGAAATAAAGAAGTCAGATCTCAGAGAGATAATGAATCTACCAGTGAAGATGATGATGAATACACATCAGAGCAAGAATTGTTCTGACCCATTTGACTTAGAGACTCCCAGGTAATATGAATATTAAACAGGGGGAGTCTATACAATAGTTGTGACAGACCAAAGAACCATCCTTCGAGAATCTTGCAGAGTTTGAGAAGAAAGATTCAGAGAAATCAGTTAGCGGAAGTACAATTTGATAGATTAATCAAGACTTCATGATACTATAGTTATAAATGGGTTAGCATTATGAACAATTGCACAAGTAGAGTCTTGAACAGTATGGACAGAGATGGATTCCTAAGAACACTTAGCAGATTTGGACAGATATATGACAGTGGGTGAGATCATGTATTCATAGATTGGTTCAGAGACAAAGGAACATTATCATAATGGACGATAATTATACAATAAATGTCTCAAACAATGCTAATGGATTCCAAATTTACAGATATTTTTTGGACACATGCAGTGCATATAGCAGTTCACATTCAAAACAGAGTAATGCTCAGAAACAACAGTGACAAAAATCCCTATGAACTATGGAAAGGAATCATAGACAACAACCTCTACATCAAGGTAACTCAAGGTAGTATTTTATTAATTGAAATTTATGTTGATGATATTGTTTTGGAAGTACTCATGACAGGTTAAGCCATAAATTTGCAAAGTATATGCAGAATGAATTTGAAATTTCATTAATTGGAGAACTATCCATCTTTTTGGGTCTTCAGATATGTCAAAGAAAACAAGGAATTTTTATTTCTCAAACTAAGTATATCATAGAAATGATAAAGAGGTTCATAATGGATTATTGCAAACTAGTTACCACTCCTATGCAAACCCGTTGCATGTTGAGAAAAGATGATGGTTCAAAGTTTACAGACCAGAGGAAATACAGGTCAATGATTGGTAGCTTACTATATGTGACAACATCCAGACCATATGTAATGCAGGGAGTTGCACAGGTAGCAATATTTCAAGGAGCACCAAATGAATCACATGTATTAGCAGTGAAGAGGATTTTCAGATATCTCAAAGGAAAATAAGAGTTTGGATTATGGTATCCAAAAGAAAAGGATCTATCACTTATTGCCTACATAGATGCAGATTGGGAAGGTTGCATTGATGACCGATGAAGCACCAGTGGAGCATCATTCTACTTGGGTGAGTGTTTAGTATCATGGTTAAGCAAGAAACAATCATCAGTATCCTTATCTACAGTTGAGGCAGAGTATATTGTAGCAACAACATGTTGTACACAAGTTCTATGGATGAAACAAACTCTGACAGATATACAGGTTGAGTATGATGATCCCATTCCAATCTATTGTGATAATACAAGCACCATTAGTATCTCAAAGAACCTGATGATGCACTCCAAGATGAAGCACGTTTAAATCAAGTATCACTTTATATGGGAACAGGTTACAGAGAAGAACATCAGAGTTGAATATGTGGGCACAAAAGAACAAGTGGAAGACATCTTTACAAAACTGCTTCCACGGGAATCCTTTGAGTATCTTCTCCAGTGTAAATGTGTTGAACTACACAGAATATATCTATCTAAACAATAATACATACATTTGTAGAGATAATTTGAGAAAGAGGAAGAAGGAGATAAATAATGAAAGAATTCTCATTAACCGTTATGAATAATGAATAATTTACACATGATATACTTTGTATAACTCAATGAATGTGCACTGGAGGAGAACCAATGCACCATAGTGGTGCCTAGAGTGATATAGACACACACCAGCAGTTACAGGAGTGAATTTCCACCTTGTCTTGTCTATCAGGTAGTTACGGGAGTGAACTCCCACCTAGTTGAGTTAACTAGTCAACTAGTCTTTAGTTAACTGACTGAACAGAGAGTAGTGAGGACTTAAGTCAGGAAATCAAGGGTAATTTTCCAGTATGGTGATGATCCCAAGGAAATTTGACATTATCTGGTGATGATCCCAATGTTTCATGGTGACAAAACCAATGTAGCATCTAAACTCAACTCAACTAGTCAAGTTGAAGTGTCAACTGAAAGAGAATATTCTCCAGGAGGATTATTCTCCCCTAAAATATAGGAGCCTGGATAATGAATAATTATGACTAATAAAAAAGGAAAAACCTTAGGAAAAACAAATCCTAGGTGTGTTTGGAGTAACTCCAACACCCCCCGTGAACATCACTATGGTGAAAATAAAGAATGGGTCTCGACAACGAGGCCATGTTAGGTACCCAAATACAAAAGATACATTAAAATAAAGTGAGGAAAGAGGGAAAAACTCATGGGAAAACCCCCCCTCAAGGTAAAATGTATTTAAAAAGAAGAACTATAGTTGCTAGCCAACTTTGTCCTTGACTCCAAGATGACTTCATAGAGAATGGAACTTCTTCTCAGTTAAGGTCTTGGTGAAGATGTCTATCGTATGTTCTGCTGAAGGACAAAATTGTAAGTTGATGATCCCCTCATGTACTAAGTACCGGATTTAGTGCATGTGGAGCTCGATGTGCTTCGTCCACTGCCTCTAAACTAGATCTCTGCAGAACTTCAGAGTGCTCTGGTTGTCACACCAGATGACGATCGACCAATGAAAATGAATGCCCAACTCAGTGAGAAAATGTTGTAGCCACATAGCATGAATGGTTATGTTAACTACCCCTATGTACTATGCCTAGGATGAATATAGAGAAATGGAGGATTTCTTCTTGCTCAACTAGTAGATAGGCTTGGAACCAATACTAAGTGAGTAAATAGATGTGGACTTGTGATCAGTGTTATCGCCAGCCCAGTCAGAATCAGTAAACCCAATGATATCTAATGTAGATTTTGTTATCAAAATAAGTTGGCTTGGGTCCTTAGAATTTAGTTTCATCTTTTCCTAATCTCTTAGATTTTAATTTTTTAATTTGTCCCTTTTAAAAGTGTGTTTGTTAGGGCCCCCTTGATAAATAAAGTATTGAGTCATGACTTGTGTTTTGATCCTCATACAAATTTTGTACTTAGGATCGTTTTGTTCATGACTTATCTTTTATTCCCTTCATGACTTGTCACTAGGATCGACTCACACCATGAACAACTTGATTTGACATGCCATTTTCCTCACTCATGCCCTCGTAGTCTTGCCTTGATTTCCTTTACTTACTATCCAATCTTTAAAATGAAGCACTGCCAACTCATTAGGAGTTTCTGTAGCACATTTCTTGTCCATCATATTCTACCACGACTTATTATTACAATGTCGATGTCATCTCTTCCTTGTTTTCAGTGCTATAAGTTGGTTAAAATATGCTTTCAAGATCTCATATTTATGAGCTCTGATAACGGTTTGTGATTTTTGAAAAACTCAAGTTGTTGCGCTGCGCAAACTCCCAGTTTCGACCAGTCAGCAACAACGCTACTAGATCTGAGGCTGAGGTGGATTCGGAGGCCAAGATTCTCGTGACTTCTTCTTGATATCTTGTTGGGGTTTCAAACTAATTTTATTCCACAGGTGTTCTGTGTTTTCCTCCTCTACACATAAATTTCAAGGAGAGTTACCGCTCAGAATTTTGGTTATCAGACCTGCATAGTTGGAGGAGATCTTTCCTCACACCACCCTATCATTTTCTTCCCTCCTTTCGAACCTGTAAATCTCATTACCTGCATATTGAGTTTGATACATATGCTCTTCATTAGCACTGAGATTGTAGTTACAAACATATCTTATCTTCTTCATGCACGATGTGCTACCTAGAAACGCTACTCAAACTACATTGTTTCTCCCCTGCCTCCTCTGACAGTTGAATTGGGAATTTTTAACCCAGTTTCAAAGGCTATTATAGTGTATCCTTTCATTTTCTTAGTTTTCATACCTACACACATTCAAGGGAGGGATTTCTACAGCCATTTTTAGTTAGCTAGCAACCAATCTAATCTAAGGGAAATTCTTGTAAAGGTGCATCCTTGTCCACTTGAGCTTTGAATTTTTAATCCTCATGGTTATTACCCCTCCATAGCCCTAAAATATCCTATCCTAAAATATGGAGACTCCTCATATGAATAATTCACACAAGGGAGGTAAGGTAGTTAGAACTGAGCTTATGGATATGCATCTATTTGAGACAGAGCCCATGGCCAGAGAATTTTTTCAAAGGGTGGGATGCCTCTCTTTCTGCCAGAATATGAAAATATGTTATCCTGAGGTTACAAGGCAGATTTCCTTACATTTTGATGGCATGAAGACCAAGGTAAGGGACCTAGAATTTGAGGTGTCTGAGACCTCTATTTCAGCTGTTACAGGAATCCCTATCACAGGTGAGAAATGGTTTAAAGCCATGGCCTTAGATGTAGCATTTGCCAATGATTTCCTTAAGCCTGAACATCAAGAAGATAATCTGACTAAATGTGTGCCAAGGAATCATCTGATTGAGCAGTTCAATAGGATATTGAGGATCATTCAGAGGTACTTTAAATGTGAAGGGAGGTTCAATACACTATACCAATACCATTTAAGTCTTCTATTGCATTTTACTGGAAAAATTGAAATTGACATTCCATACTATTTGATGAGGAGCATAGGCAAGATGTCAAACAGGGTTCAATCCAAGTCTAAGGCTGTGGATGCTAGCATCTTTCACTCTTGATTGATTAGAATGTTGGTTTCTGAAGAACTGGGTAGTAAGGATATCTCATGGGAACATTTCTTTATTGCTTCTCACTTTAAGTTTGATATAGTAGCTACTCCTTAGTCGCAGATAGAAATCCCTTTACTATCCACCAATCCTGCTAAAGCAGGTAGTAGAAAGAAGAGAAAGAGTAGAGTTCTTGTTCAATATCAAGAGGCCATCAAGGGTGTTGCAAGAACTAAGGAGGAAGTTTGTCATTCTCCACAGAGAGATCTTTCACCCCCTCCTCCACCAGAGTTAGAAAGAAACCCCTTCTTATAATAAACCTATAGCAAAGAAAGGAAAGAAGCTACACTTATCCTCATCTCCTTCAACAGCCAGCATCAAGGTCAGAAATCCTTTCACAAGAGCATCAGCTCCTAAAGAGGTTTTTGAAGAAAAATCCCTACCTAAATTCTCTATCCTACAGAAGAAGAAAGATAAGGGCCAAGGCATTGGAAAGCCTGTGGAGAAGAAAGAAGAAATCCTTGTACAGAAGAAGAAAGATAAGGGCCAAGGCATTAGAAAGCCTGTGGAGAAGAAAGAAGAAATCCATGTACAAAAGAAGAAAGATAAAGGAAAAGGCATCAAGAAGCCTGATGAGATAGAAAAGATAATTCTTATGCAGTAGGAAGAGGAAACCATGAAAAAACATGTTCAGACTATTCACATCACTACTCCACCTGGCAGCCAGACATTCAAAATATTAATCAGGAAACTCAGGGATGCTAGGAAGGAGGTGGCTCATTTGAAAGCATAATCCATGTCTGACAGGGTTAATATGAAAGAACTCATGGATGGCTATAGCCACACTCTTAACCTAGCAAGTTTTGTAGCAAGAAAGGCCATGTCTCTCCATAGGCAGCTCAAAAACCTTTATAGGCAGAACAGAGACTTTCAGTCTCAAAATAGAAAGCTCAAAGCAGAGTTACAACATTTCCAAGATGAAATGGCTCAAAGGAACTTGCATGTATTGGTTGAAGATGTTATTGAAAAGGAGAATCTAGCAGCCAAGGAGAACATAGCTCCAGTGAAGAAGCCTATCACTGCTAAAAGGAAGAATCATGTTGTGCCAAAGGGAAGTCCTCCTTCTCCAAGAAGGAGTGTCAGGTTAATGAAGTAGTTGCTGAAAGGTGAGCTCCATTTTTGAATATGCTTCCTTTTTGTAAATATAAACTATTGATGAAACACTACCTCTACCACCTATAAAGGATTCTAGTACTTACTGTTCATATTTTTGGGTTTTTTGCAAAGAATTAATCCCTTCGGCAGTAATAGTGCAGACATTTCGTAGCACTATGGCGCTACGAAAATGTCTATTTTTTATGTTCCACCAATTTTCTACCTACAATGTTGTTGAATCTCCTAAGACTAATGGCGCTACTAATAAACGAGTTTTCTACCCATTCTACACATGTCCAAGTGAAGGTGCTGGGAATTATTATGGCACTACCTAAATTTTGACAGGATACACAGGCGGGCACTACCGAATTTCTGGCAGAGATGAAATCCTACATAGAGACACACCAGAATACCACTACCAAAATTTGCTACCGAAATTTTAGCAGAAACTGAAGTTTTCACAGAAGATACGAAGGCTTGGTGCTACCTTTTCTACTTGTCTAGTTTTGAGGTTGCGCTACAGAAACACGGGAAATTTGGTGAAGGCACTACAAAGTGTGATACTCAGAGCGCTACCAAAATATGCTACCAATAGATACCAAGAATCAAGGAGAGTTGAGCTAGCATTTTTATGAATAACTGATGATGGAGAGAATTGTAGAGACAGCAACTAGCAACATGATGACAGCAACTGGCAGCATGATGACAACCACATGCCCCTGAAGGAAACTTGGAAAACAAGGAGTTGTGCACCAAAGGGAGATCAAGCCAGTTCAAAGATTGGTTGGATAATTCACCAACACTTTCCCATTTTATATCATAAGTTGTTAGTTAAGTTGTTAGATAGAATAACTTCTTAGAGATTTTCCTGGGAAGGAGGCCAACTCACACCTCCAACTATTGCCTCCCTTTTTGTTATAAATAGATAGATGAAATTCTTCAATAGGTTCGAATGGTTGAGATAGGCTCCCATATACTATAATGTTTTGATGAAGTTACTATGAACTGGTTATGTACTTGATTTGAGACATCTTGTTTAATATAAATCAACTTCTTATTCCAGTTTATTTGCTTCTGATGCTAAAGTGTTCATGCTTTGAATGATTCACATGAATTTTTGTGGTGATATTATGATGTATGTTTGATTATAATATTATTATGATGTTTCTTTAGTGTCCTTAAACTTTGAACTCAACAGTATCTTGTGTTAAGAGATTTTCTTCCTTAGGTTTTCTATAGACCTGATGTTTACAGGAACCTCTACATTCCTCTCACTGAAGTCTTCCCTCTATTCATACTTACTCTCACTTACTGATTGAAGTTAGCCAAGACCTTGATTTCTTAACAGGGGTCATCTCGACTAGTAATGGTTCCCCTCACTATTCCCTCTCATGGCATCATGACCTATATAGGCAACCTCTTCAGCAGTTAATTAACTATTTCCATTTTATTTAATAACAAAAATATTCACATTACCTTCTTTAGCAAAGGTTCATCATTTCCCAAAATCCACACATAATAGATCTGTCCATAGTATTTTAGCAATAATATAATTATATTTGAAATCTAGGGGAAACAAGGGTATTAAAAACTAGGAGAGGAAAAGAGAAGAAGAAACACTATTGAAAGACGAGGCATCATTGTTGGACACATCGACTACACTGAGAGGGGGGTGGTGGTGGGTGAACAGAGTAGCGATCTTTCTCCCAAAAATCCTTAGTTAACAATCACCATTAACTCATTACTCATTGTTGTCATTTATAACCAGTTAAATTTCAACACATATTAGCAACATATATCAGCAATATATCATCAACAAGTCATCACCACAAAGAACACAAAGAACACAAGATGTATGTATAATTTTC
>ML827737.1:41539-61014 GCA_009831015.1 Picea engelmannii | reverse complement strand
GATATTATACTAGCAGGTTTCCTTTGTCTTGGTTTTCATGATCCAATAAATTGTTGCATGCTCAATGTACTATAAGGTGACCTACTAGGCTATGTGGGAATATTATGTTTTCTATCAAAAAATTGTTATTTCTCCTTGTGTAAATATGTCGAACACTTTGTATTATTGTTGTTATTAACTCCTTACAAATAGTTTTCTCATATAGGAATATTATCAAACATATTGCATTTATCCATTACATAGAAATAAATTATATAATCATGGCATATTATTATGGATTGAAATCCCATATCACAACAATACAAGGATATCTAATGGCTATAATAATAGTTGCAAAAATTATCCTGAACACACAAATCTATTGGATGCAAGGTAGTTGCACAATATACTAATGGAAACAATACAAGAATAACTTAGAATGATGCCAATCTATGATACTCATTTATTCAAATCTCTCCAAGCCATATAACTCTCTACTCCAGTAATTCCAACTCTACTATCTTCCTTCCAATCACTCCTCACAAATATCATTAAAATGGTCTACTGCAATTCCCAATCGCAAAGGTCCTCATGGGATGTGACTGAACAACATGAGAGGCCTCATGTGATGAGGCTTGAAAACCAACAGGGACTCATGGGACACCGTATACTCAACCCACATGGATTTTCAAACCACGGTTTCTTTGCAACCTTCCTGACACCTGCAAAATCCTGAAATGGCATATTCTAAAAAACCTTCACAATATCCCTGTGTAAACCTCCAAATGAATAAAACCTCAAACTGAAGCTCCAATAGAAATCCTTGGTGGACTCCTCTTATGTCTAGCTAGGGTGGATATTGCACCACCGAAACTAAACTACATTAGTGGAATGGTTTTATTAAACCTTAATGAAACAATGGTTCCAAGTGCACTCCAAAATGAGATAGAAAATCATAATTCCAAAGAGAACAATTACTCCTCTATTTATCCTTTCTACGACCTTCTATATCTTTCCCCTTTTTTTATGAAACCAAACCCTAACTTTATTTCCCTCTAATTTAATTTAAATTTAATTGTTTATTTATGTTTAATGTCACTATAATATTTTCCATTATTTTAACCATTTGACACCAAATAAACCTCCTTTACTCCCTTGAAATTGTCGACTATATCCTACGAGAGTGATATAGACTATTAAATCATCCTCCATCGTGATCTATTGGAATGAAACATCAAATTCCTCCCTTCCCAAGATTATGTGTTCTCAAGAAGCTCCAGATCAGGGTGTTCTAAGATATACTCTCCTTCCTAAGTAGCATCCTCTATGGGAAATCATATCCATATGACCAAGTACACTCAAATGAATCTACTTCTCAACCTCCTCTCCCTGACACAAAAAAATCTCTAGAGATATAGAACCAACTTCCTGTTAATATTATGGTAGCTTTGGGGGGTATGGACCTCTATTATGACCTATGATGAGACTAGAATCCTTCGGAAGGAAGCAAAGAATTGAAGGAAACCCTAGACAAGTTGTTGGCTGAACAAATATATTTATATTGAATTTATTGATGCCCAGAAGGAGAATTCGGCCCCAGTTAGACTGGCCAGTCCACTATAAATACAGGGTGATAGTTTCATTATTTGTCATCTCAGCAGTTGCAGTGAGAGCTAAGTTTTCACAGGCAGTTGCAGACAACAATAGTTTTGTGCGTAGTTTTTCTGGGAGAGATGGAAAGTGGTGCACTAGCTTCTGGGTGGGATCATTTGTTCAGTTTATTTTCTATTCTTTTGCTTGGTGCATTTAGCCTCTCTTGGCTATTGATTGCAGCCATAATTCTCTTCTCGGTCAAGGTCAAGGTGCTGAGAGGGTGGCTTAAGGCCTGTGGTTGGGTGACGAGGGTATCGTCAATGGTTAAAGGAGCACAATCCTTTATATTCTAACAGGTTATGGGCCCAGACCCCCTTTATTTAGCCTAAAAAGCTGGAAGGAAACATAACCACTAGGTATTGAGCTCATTTAGGAATTGTCGCTAGGGTCACTAGCAGGAGTAGCTTCCAAAGAACTGTAGCTAGGGTTACTAGCAGTAGGAGTTGCAAAAACCCTAATTCTTAGATCCAGCACCTTGTGATGGAGCATCTTGCTCAAGGAGAAGATATCCAGATGCGCCCTAACTCAATGCACCTATTGACTTTCTCAGAAGAGAGAAAAGACGCAGTTGATGTTTTGGATCAAGGCATGACCAATTATCAGTCAACCGAAGACATGTGTGAAACAATCAGTCTCTTACATTACTCATCACTTACCAGGACAATTGAATACGATATGTGGATAATTGATAGTAGATCTTCCAGGCACATGAAAGGAGATGAAGCTAGACTCTCAGATCTAAATGAGAGAAAGACATCATACAAAGTGGAGCTTAGAGACAAAAGCACCTACCCTGTTGAAGGATTTGGACAAGCCTCCATCAAATTGGAATCAAGTAATCATGTTCACTTAAGCAATGTTCTATATGTACCTGGTTTAGAAAATAATCTTGTATCAATATCATGTTTAGAAGATAAAGGAAATAGAATAGCCTTCATAGATGAAAAGGTGTTATCATGGCATAAATATTCCAGCATAGAAGATGCTAGGGTTATTGGAATACGTGAAGGGAATCTATATAGACTGCTAGAATGAGATGAAGGAGTGATATTACATGATGAAGTCAACCCTAATGAGATTTGGCATAGAAGGTACACTCATATCAATTATCAAGCATTACCTTTCCTCAGAAAGATGGTTGAAGGGATACCAGAATTGAAGTCTACACATGAAGGAATTTGAAAGGGATGTACCCTTGGGAAAAACATTAAGAAATCATTCCCAAGCAGCAACGACAGATCTAAAGAAACCCTAGATCTAATACACTCAGATGTTTGTGGTCCAATGCCAGTCAAATCCTTAGGAGGAGTTCTCTACTACTTAACTTTCATAGATGAATATTCAAGGAAGATGTGGCTATACCTACTGAAGTCAAAAGATGAAGTATTCAACAAGTTCCAAGAATTCAAGGCAGAAATAGAAAAATTTATGAACAAGAAGATCAAGACATTAAGAACAGATAATGGAGGAGAATACACCTCAAAAGAGTTCATTGCATTCTGCAAATCAGCAGGGATTAGGAGGGAGCTAACTGTTCCTCATAATCCTCAACAAAATGGTGTAGCAGAAAGAAAGAACAGATCTATCGAAGAAATAGTAAAATCCTTATTGAATGATCAAGATCTATCCATGTTTCTATGGGGAGAATTAGCAATGAGAACCATATACATGCAGAGTAGAATCCCTCATCGCATATTGAAGGACATGACACCAGAAGAAGCATTCTCAGGTAAGAAACCTAACATAGAAAACTTAAGAATATTTGGATGTTAAGTTTATTCTCATATTCCCAAAGATAAAAGAAATAAACTAGAACCCTCAGGAAAGAAGGGGATATTTGTGGGATATAGTGATTCATCCAAAGCCTACAGAATATACATTCTAGATCAACACAGGATAGAAGTAAGCAGAGACGTAACATTCAATGAAAGGATGGCCTTAAGAAAATCTATTGAAGAAACTATAGAAGAAGAAGAAATTGAAGAACTAAATGAAGAAAACACAGAAGGTGAAAATAACGAAAAGGATCAACCTAATCATCCTATGGAGATATGTGAGAACGTTGATCCTGATAATATACCAAAGAACAAGAAACGACTAGCTTGGCTTGAAGCCACCTTACAAGACGCAGAAAGAATCAAGGTTCCAGAAGGAACATCTAGGAAAACTAAAAGACCAAAAAGATTCTCAAGTTATGAATCATACATGACAAAGCTCCTAGATGAAGAACCTACTACATTTGAAGAAGTAGTTAAAAAGGAACAATGGAAAGAAGCTATGGCGGAAGAACATCAGTCTATTATGAGAAATGAAGTATGTGAAATTGTACCCAGACCTAAAGAGAAATCAGTTGTAACTTCAAAATGGGTATACAAGATCAAACATGCAGCAGACAGAAGAATGGATAAATATAAGGAAAGAATCATGGCCAGAGGGTTATCCCAGAAGGAGGGAGAAGACTATGATGAAACCTTTTCTTCGGTGGCAACGTATACTTCCATCAGAACTATCATATCTCTTGTTGCTTCCATGGGATGGAATCTACATCAGATGGATATAAAGACAACCTTTCTCAATGGAGCTATTGAGGAAGAAGTATATATTGAAAAACCTCAAGGATTTGAGGTACATTCCAGAGACACTCATGTTTGCATACTGAAGAAAGCTCTATATGGACTCAAGCAAGCTCCAAGGGCTTGGTATGCCAGGATGGACAATTATCTAACCAGACTTGGCTTTTCCAAGAGTCATGCAGATCCAAACCTTTACTACAAAGTCGTGAACAATGCACCTGTAATTCTACTATTATATGTTGATGATATATTCATAACAGGTGAAGAATCTCTAATCATTAAGTGCAAGAAGGATTTAGCCTCTGAATTTGATATGAAATATCTAGGTCTCATGCACTATTACTTGGGACTAGAAGTATGGAAAAAGTGTGGTGAAGTATTCCTTGGACAAGGGAAATATGCAATAGAGATCCTTCAAAAGTTTGGAATGATGGACTGTAAGTCCATGGACACTCCTATGAATGCGGATATAAGAAAAGTGAAAGTCCCTGATTCCGATCTAGTAGATCCATCTCTATATCGACAACTAATTGGATCATTGATGTACTTGGTAAATACTCGACCAGATATTTGCTTTGTTGTAAATACATTAAGTCAGTTCCAGGTGGAACTGAGACAAGAGCATTGGATAGCTGCAAAGCATGTCTTAAGATATATTCGTGGGACAAAAAAATATGGCTTAAGATATACCGCGTATAGTGATATCCAACTTCATGGATTCACAGACTCTGATTGGGAAGGAAGTGCAGAAGACAGGAAAAGTACTTCAGGTATGTGTTTCAGCTTGGGCTCTGCTATGATATCTTGGAGCAGTAGGAAGTAAAAGTTCGTCACACTTAGTACAACAGAAGCAGAGTATATGGCAACATGTGAAACATGCATAGAAGCAGTACGGCTAAGGAAGTTAATATCTGATTTATTTGATCAGACTCCAGAATCGACCACAATATATTGTGATAATCAGATTTGTATAAGGTTATCCGAGAATCCAATGTTTCATGAAAGGTTGAAGCACATTGAGATCAAATACTACTTTATTCGAGATAAAGTCTAGGAAGGAGAGGTAAAGCTTGAGTACATCCCCACTGATGAGAAGACAACAGATATCCTGACAAAGCCTCTTTCTAGAATCAAGTTTGCATATTTCTGAGAGAAGATGGGGATTGTGGAAATAACTTTCGTAGTTAAAAAGGAAGATTCTCCAAGATAGAGAAGGTACGCAAAAATTTTTAATTCTGTGATTAAAATAACTCTCTAGTTAGGAGGGAGTATTGAAAATGTTATTTATTTTTGTAAGAGTCCAGATTGGACAGATGCTTTCCTGATCGAAAAGTAGATTGAGATTTCTGACGGACAATGGCTTCCCATTGTAGTTAACATGGGAGGCAGACTGATTGTTGATGTATCATAGACAATGACTTCCCATTATGGGGAGTGGTCTTGGACAGTCATTCTTCTTGGTAGTCACTCTGTGTAGTCATCAAGTAGAATGGTCTGCCTCGCCGGGCAGTCATTCTTTCAAAGTTCACAGTTGTGAGCAGTTTCGAAGAATCGTCCATTTTGGAGGTTGATGTAGGACATAAATTCCTCGAGGGAAGACTCATTCTTTCTAGGATACACTTTGTTTAGTGTCGGAGGAATGGCTCAGGTGGGGAACGGTCCGGATAGTTACTCCTCGAGGGAAGACTCATTCTCTCCAGGCTACACCTTGTTTGGTGTTAGAGGAATGGCCCAGGGTGGGGAGTAGTCCAGGCTCTACAATCGGGGACAGTTATTCCTCGAGGGAAGACTCATTCTTTCTAGATTACACTTTTTTTAGTGTTGGAAGAATGGCCCAGGGTGGGGAATAGTCCAGGACAGTCATTCCTTAGGGAAGACTCATTCCCTCCAGGTTACACTTTGTTTAGTGTCGGAGGAATGGCCCAGGGTAAGGAATAGTCAAAACATTTCTCGAGGGAAGACTCATTCTCTCCAGGTTACACTTTGTTTAGTGTCGGAAGAATGGTCCAGGTTGGGAAATGGTCCAGGTTCAAAAATCAAAAACAATCCTTCTTCCTTGGTTGAGAAGAATGGGGCAGATAGCCCAGTGTTGATATTCTATATTGAGGGAAGACATTCTTTCAGACCTCATAGATGTGAGTGAAAGATTGTCCCAGATGATTATTGTTGATACTCTATACTAAGGGCAGACATTCTTTCAGATCTCATAGACGTGAGTGAAATATTGGCCCAGATGATACAGTTTTTATCATAACATTGTTTCTATGCAGGTTGCTATTTGTTATGAAGGACAGTTTGTGATTATGTTTCACAAAGTTTGAGTAGTTTTGTACTACTGGAATAGACACATGTGTGTTCTATAACTTGATATTGTACCAGTTGTCATAGGAGATTATCTAGTCAGATAATAATGACAGGTGCTCATGGTGCTACCAGTTGAATGGTTTGTTGTGCTCAAGACCATACCTCCCTAGCTAGGAGGGAGTTTTAATATTATGGTAGATTTGGGAGGTATGAACCTCTATTATGACCTATGACGAGACTAGAATCCTCCGGAAGGAAGAAAATAATTGAAGGAAACCCTAGACAAGTTGTCGGCTGAAAAAATATATTTATATTGAATTTATTGATGCCCAGAAGGAGAATTCCACCCCAGTTAGACTGGCCAATCCACTATAAATACATGGCACCAGTTTCATTATTTGTCATCTCAGCAGTTGTAGTGAAAGCTAAGTCTGTGTAGGCAGTTGCAGGCAGCAGCAGTTTTGTGCGCAGGTTTTCTGGGAGAGCTGGAAAGTGGTGCGCTACCTTCTGGGTGGGATCATCTATTCAGTTTAGTTTCTATTCTTTTGCTTGGTGCATTTATCCTCTCTTGGCTATTGATTTCAGCCATAATTCTCTTCTCGATCAAGGTCAAGGTGCTCGGAGGGTGGGTTAAGGCCTATGGTTGTGTGACGAGGGTATCGTCAATGGTTAAACGAGCACAATCCTCTATATTCTAACACTTCCCTTCCTCATCTAGAGGAGGAATATCTATCGAAGAAGTGACCTATTGTCGCAATGCCTTCTTGAAGAAGGATAAATGGAAGGTGTTGTGTATATTTCTACCATCTAGTACCTCCAGCACATATGATACCTCCCAAACTATCATGATCACATTGTAGGGTCCATAAAATCAAGGATTTAGATTCTATGCACCACTGTTCTTGAGTGATGACTCTTTGAAAGGATACAACCTGAGAAATATTGTTTTTTATCATGCATGGGAGTCTAATCAAGGATGATTTTAAGGATGAAAACTTATTTTAAAATGTAGAAACCTTGGAAAATCTTACTAATCATTCATATGGCAACTATAAAATGTTGGCAATATTTTTGTAAAAATATTATAATTTCTAGGGATTTTATATAGTTTGTATTAAATTTGGTGATTTTTAATGTAAAATAATTTTATCTTATAGAATTTGGGCGAATCAATTTTAGAATAGCTATTTTGTTTTTGGAAAAACCATGGAAAATTATCCCCTGAGAGAAATTTAGCCCATAAAATCATCCGTGAGTCTAATTTAGTGAATTTCATTGTCCCTCAAACATACAATTTTCATGAATTTGTATCCTGGTATGCTTCAAATTACAACCCATTTCAAAGGTCTGTCATTTCAAACACAAGGTTAGTTTTATTTGTGACAAATTCCTAATCAATTACTGAAATGTTAAAGCTACCTCGAAACCCTAAAATAAAAACACTAAATTAAAGACTATTAGTTGAGTATTGCAAAGGATTGAGTTCTTAGGACAAAATTGTAATAATACTATCCTATTTATGGAAAAATATCAATGTTCCCAAAGATACTGTCATTATTAAGACTATTGTGATTCCTAAAACATCTAGAAAAGTTATAGCAAGAATGACTACAATTTTGGGAAATGATAGTGATAAAACTTTGGATGAATATACTATTTGGTTTATGACCTCTATTTTCCCACATACATTGAAACCTTTGGTTAACTATAAATATGCCCGATATTTAGCTAACAACATTTATTTTCAGTTGTCTCATTTTAAAGTTAGAAGATTATTTATATACTATTGATATATTTATTCCTTTATCCTTATGTTGCTAGATTTCAACACCTTGAAATGGAGAATGAAGATGGAAAAGGTAATACATGTTAATTATTCATTGGATTCCCTTAATTAGAAATAAAGTTCATAACACACGGTTATCAAAGTTCATTAATCACTTTACTTCATTGGCCTTTGAAAGCATTCATTATAATACTCCTTCTATATTTTTTCAAGAGTATAATAGTTTTTTACAATTGAGTCCTAATAAAATGGTAGGTGATTGGTATTTTTTTGAGGATCATACAAAAATTACAATCTACAATTCTAAATTTCAACATTTTCTCTTTCCTAAATTACAAACACCTAGACCCTTTCCTTTAGAATTTATAAGGAAAATACTGAACTACGATTATATTCATTTTGTGTATAAGAAACAAAAGGAATCATTTAAGTTGAATAAATAAGTGGGACATTTTGTTGTAAAAAACAAAGATTCTTTGTAGGATGCATAGAAACTTCTTCAAGAAATGGGATTCCAACAACGCGAAATCCTGATCTATGATCCTAATTATTTTATTTCAACCAAAATAATATATTTCAATACATCTCTTTATCATAATCAACAAAAACCTCGGCTCGATATACTAGCAAATCAGGATAGCTAGGAGGATGTACAAATAATTCCACAAATTCAAGACCAGGGTTCTAGTCATTCATCACAATCACTAGTGATAGAAAAGACGAAATAGTTTGAGAACACATATAAGGGAAAAGGTACAATATGAACTCAAATAATGTCAAATGCAGAAGAAAAATTAAGTAATAATAAGAAGATAGAAGAACGTGCGTAGACAAAGAGAGAGACAACACAAGATGGATCATATTCATCAACATTAGAACCTGTAGTTGTCATAGAATGTTTATCATCAACACATGCTCAGAGTTCAGGAAGTGAAAATGGAAAGAAAGCATTGGAAACAGATCAACCAAATAAAGGAAATCCTTTATCAATTTATGGAAATCAAGTTTAAGAGTGTAAAAATTAAGCAAGACGTGTATCCCTATATTTGTGTTCAAGGATCATTGCAAACTAGATTATTATATACTATGGATTATGAAAAGGTAAATATCAATATACTTGTATTATGTTCAAAAGATCAAAATAAATTTATTGGGTTTACTTCACACACACCTAGGATTTATTTTTTCTAAGGTTATTCCTTGTTTATTAGTCATTATCCAGTCTCCTATATTTTAGGGGAGAATATTCTACCTGGAGATTATTCCCTTTTCATTGATAGTTCAGTTTGGCTAGTTGAGTTGAGTTTATATGTTGCAATGGTTTTATCACCATGCAACAATTGGATCATCACCATGATAATTTGGCCATGCCTTGGTATCATCACCATACTAGTGCATTACCCTTGATTCCTTAAGTTAACTCCTCACTACTCTTTGTTCAGTCAGTTAATTGAAGACTAGTTGACTAGTTAACTCAACTAGGTGGCAGTTCACTCCCGTAACTTCCTGAGAGACTATACTAGGTGGAATTTCACTCCTGTAGCTATTGGTGTGTGTTCATAACACTATATACCACCACTATGGTGCATTGTTTCTCATCTAGTGCGCACTCATTGAGTTATACAAAGTATATCATGTGTAAATTATTCATTATTCATAATGGTTAATGGGAATTCTTTCATTGTTTGTCTCCTTCTTATTATTTCTCAAATTCTCTTTGAAAATGTGTGTATTATTGTTTATATAGATCTATTCTTTGCAGGTTCAACACATTTACAAAATTCACTAACATCTCAGTTGATTTAAATGAAATCATTTATGTTGATAAAATGGATTTGCACAGGAAAACTAGGGAAATGTTGAAAAGAGATGTAATAATAGCTTCCCTTGGAATGAAGAAGTTGCATACTATGAATAAAAAAAATTGGAATCAACTGAAGCCAGAGAAATTAACAAATAGGAATGAGTGGATGAGTGCAAAAGAGCTTGAGCAGTGGGTGATTTATTTAGGACTAAACCCTAAAGGTATTTCATTTGTACAAGCCATCATAAAAAACAAGACATTGAATTAAAATCATTAAACAAAAAAGATCAGTACGCCTGAGATTGATCATGTTCAAACACCAGAATTGCAAGCAATGCAACAGAAGAAATATCCATCGTTGAGGAAAATAGTACAAATGAAAGATCATATGGAGGTATATGATTAGAAAATTGAAGTTTTAAATCAAGAGATTCCTTCTTCATAATATTTAGATTCAATAGAACCATCTAAGGAATTAGCCATATCTTTATCAGATCTTAATTTTAAAAGAGTTGAGATTGAAAAACTCAAGAAATTAGTGCCTGTGTAGAATGAGGAAATAAATATTTTCAAGGGACGCCTAAAGGACAAAGATAAAACTATTGAACAATATGAAAAGGTGAAGGCTAAATGGCAAGGATATGTGAAACAATTACACAAACAATTAGTTGGTAAAGAATACTTAATAGGTGAAATACATCTCATCTAGGATCATATCATAACAATGGTTTAAAAAATGTGGGATTGTTTTAAGTTGGTTGGAGAAAAGAACTTATTGTTTAATGAAGCTCACAATGTCATACAACAGGTTTTCCAAGAATTAGGACATACCACAAATAGAAACCAAAATTATAAAATCTCTTAATTCTATATCAAAGGAGGAGTTAAATAATAAAGGAATTAAAGATAGAAATTCAATGGTAATGGAGAAAAAAAAAATTCTAAACAAAATTTGATCCATCATGCCCAAAATAAATGCATCGTGGTCAAAAGGAATGTTGATTTTTTCTCCAATAAGTTTGATAACTTAATATATATGGGTTTACCTACTTTATGGAGTAAAAAAGGAGGAATTTTAACATTTTAAAATTATAGATAGATCTTGTTCAAAGTCAGAGAGAAAGTGATGAAAATTTAGATGAACTGACTGGAGTTATAAGAGGTCAAACAATAGTGAACAAGTTAATAGATTATTTTTATTCTCTATGGTAGATTAAACATTTATTTTTGACAATTTTGACCTAAGACAAATATGTTGAGTTAGATATTGCATATAAGAAAATTGTGGCATACTAGTATCCTTCAAATAATGAATTGGAAGCTCTAATTTAGTTAATATAGGAATGAGTCATCAAAAAAACAAGAGAAAATCTAGGAGATGTCATGGGTGAATTCCATATTTGAATGTACCCAATGCCATTTTTGTAAATCCAAATCTATTGTTGTAATATTGAAAGATAAAAGATAGCTCCTAATAACCAATTTTGGTGATATTAATTTTGGTATAAAAAAAGAAAAACTCAATGTGAAAAGTGTCTTGGATGGTGGAAAGAGGACCGACGAAATGTTAATGAAAATTATTCTCAAACTTCATAATTTGAGGAGTTTTAGGTTGTGTTCCGAATTTTCATGTTGTCTTTTGTTTCATAATATTTATTTCAATCTTGTATATTGTTTTATAAGTGTAGTAAAATCGATACAACCTTAACTGCTACAAATTTAAGAAGAAATTGTTAAATATTACAAATTTCCTAAATAATATTGTAAATATTTTGCACCTATATCTTTTTCATCAATTAAGTGGAAAGTAATGAATTATTCATTTCTTTTAATTTACTATTTTTCTTATATTAGATACATTTTTATTTTTCTTCTATAGAAATAGTATTTATTTAGACAAAATACATTTTTCTATCTTAATTTTTTATCTTATATTCTTTTGATCACTCTTTAAATTATAAACTATCTAAAATATAGAAATTGTTCCTCTCAATTTCTAATCATCTTTTTAATTAGGTTTTAAAGGTTTATATTCCACATGAAAGGATAAAAAAATATGTTTTAAGACAGGTTAAAGAAAATTAAAACTTAAATTAAAAGAAAAAAATTGAGAATGGATGCATTGCCATAGTTTCCTAGCCAGAAACATATCAAGTGTTACAACAGACTGAAAAAAAATCCATTTGATGTATCAAAATGGCTCTGGAAGGTTTCAAACCCCAATTTTCCAAACTAGGACCTACCATTAAAATGGCCCTGCAAGATGATACATCCAATTTTTTCCACTCTGAAAGAATCGAGATAGATGAAAATAATATTATGATAAAATAAAGATCATACCACCCCATTTAGGCACACTATTTGTCCCCAAAATATTCACTAAATAAGGTGAGGAAATGTTTCCTTTGCCTTCTCCTTCGAGTATCACTTTGCTTTGGCTGGAATTTTTCCTTTCAATCCAACCTACCAAAGGCCAGGTTGACCTTGTCTTGTAGTTCTACACCGCTTCTATAAAACTATGTTCTCTACCAAATTTTCTTGAGAATATGGTCCTAAATCCTATATGGAAGGTAGAGCATGCTCCTCCTCCTAATACAACATGGAGGGCTCAGAGATTTTTTACATTCTCCACATTTATTATTGAGTAAATGGGCATGTATGGGGGCAGACTGAGTTTGTAGGAATCATCTCCCACCTTTTCCAATACCTCTGAAGGACCATATAGTAGATCCTTGATATTCTTCTCAAGACCATGTATTTTGTACCCATTTAGTTGTAACCATACTATGTATCCCACTCTAAATGTTCTCTATGATCTATGTTGTTGTTCTCTAACCTTTTACTTTTCCTATGACTTATTCAACATATATTATACTTGAAAATGGATCTTTCTAATATTCTCAACAAATTTGTATGATTTTAATGCATGTCCTCTAATTTCCTCCCTCACTTCTCCTTATTGTCCATACACAAAATATAAGGGCGAAGGTGGAAAATATCCAAAGAAAGTTTCAGAAGGTAACTTACCAGTAGAAGTGTGGCTACTTATGTCTGTCAAGAGATAAGAGGAAATAAATTTACATGGTAAAACCCTTGAGTGGAGAAACATCTATGAAATCCAAAACTCTCAAAATTATAGTAGTTAGAGAACACTCAAGTATGGAGTTCATATGGGATGCACACAAATCTCAAGAATCACATAAAAAAATGAAAATTGATCATCGTATACTTATATTATATAAGTTATAGGGATAAGAGACCATATCCCATGATGAGTGTGGGATAAGCTAAATTTATAAATGAATGAGTCAATGAATAATTATATGCCTAATAGCAAAATAATTATATGCATGATAGCGAAATAATGCATCATTTTCTACACAAAATTCCTTTTCATAATGATAGGTCTTACAATAGTAAATGTGGCCAATAGATAAACATTAAACATATTATTACAGTAATCAACAACAATGACCCCTATGTGGGAGGAAACTAGAAAGACATTTTAAAAAATATTTTAGTACACCATTAATTACTTATTCTAAGGGTTGTCTCACAAAAACTTAAATCTTGAAGAGTAACAATTGTTGTAATGAGTAAATGTGTGTTGTGGTGAACCAAATATGTGAATATATAAATGTTATAAACTTCATAAATGATTACACGAATGATAAAAGTAAGATGAAAGCAACCTTCTTATCATTATCTATAATTGCCACCCCCTTTGCAGATTTTTTCCTCTTCCAACAAACCAAGCAAAGAAATCCCTAATCAGAGAAAATGAAAATAGGAAAACCTTCCAAATAATAAAGTTGTTGTGAACATTCTTGACATGGATTTGGATCCATTCATCAATAGAGGTTGTGTGTGTGTATATAATTCATTAACCATGAACACCCATAAGTTATATCCTAAAGGAGAATCATTTGGTTTGAGTAAGAAACCTATATTATAAAGGACATCCCTCACAAACGGTGAACATAACAATATAAATGCATAAACATAAAATCAAATAAGCAAAAACATATTTGATTCAATCTTAAACATCAAATAAACAAAATCTATTGAATAATAGCATAATATTAATAAAATAATTAACCATAAAGAAATAATTATACACATGTCCAAATCCATGTTATTCAAAACTGATCATTTTGTATTTTTTTACGAAATGGAACATTGTGCCTAAACATGTAAGAAGGTAAATTGTGCCTTAGAAACAAAATGACTACCCATTGTGAAAATGGCACTTCATGGCCAAGTTACATAATAGTTCACTCATTCACCCCTTCCACCCTTGAAACTACCAATTGCATCCCAAATGGTGATCTTTCTCCCAATGTAAACTCGATTCTTCTTGCATCTGAATGTTAATCTTTCTAAAGACGAAAAGGAAACAACATTCTTTTACGTTTTTTTCCACAATTCTCTCAATTACCACACTTACAAAATGACAGTTTATAATTCAATATAGTAAAACTCTCCACCTATTAGAGTGCAAGTCATGATTACTTTCCCTTCTTTATGAACCTAACCTCTCTGAAATGTCTCCCTATAGAAGTTACAAGAATCAAAGCTTGAAATTTAATCAAAATGATGAAAATAAATTACACTCGTGTTGGATAAAAATTTCATCAATGAATATTCTCACCATGAATAACTCAAGAAATGGAACAAATTTCCTAAAAATATTAAGAACTCATCTAGAGAATTTTTTCTAAGGCATCAATTAGTCTAGAGTGCATGGGGCAGTCACAAGGGTTGAAACTAAGAGGGTTGTAGAAGGGTGGAGTAGTGCATTCATAGTGGATGCAACAAGGGGGAATATAGAAATGAGAACTAATGCATCCATAGTAGTTGGATGAAATGGGAAATGTGGCGGGGTTTGGATGTGATAAAACCCCATGTACTATAGCATGGGATGAATTACTCTTTCATTGGAGGCTATAGAATCCCAAGTGCTAGTGTAGGGTGGCCAAGAAATCAATTTTCCCTTAATCTAGATGTATGGTGTAGGTGTAGGATGGATAGGGAAAGGTTGTAGTAGTGAACATATGAAGAATGATGCTTCCTATGTACACATTTATAATATTTTTATTAGTACAAAAACATGAAACTCATCCAAAATAAGATAACAAATGTCACATTAAAACAATATTTTACTTGACATGTGATACCTAGGAATCAGGAAGTCAATTCACCCTGGGTGTAATATGGATGGATAAATATGGTGGTGATGCAAAATTAAGAATGATGGTGCCTATATACACATTTATAATAATTTATGAGTACAAAAATATCAAAATCAACCAAAAAAAGATAACAAATTTCACATTAAAACAATATTTAACTTGACGCATGATACCTTGAAATGAAGTGATCTATTGACCCCAAGTGGAAATCATTCATCTGTATGTGAGGGTGCAATGTGTATAATAAAAACAACATCATAATTTGTTTCTCATAAATAAATTGGAAATTTTCAAAACATCAAATCTATAAATACTGCTAAGTTGACGATGTCGATAACTTATGTGTACCCATTTCCTATTATAATGGGCAAAAATTGCATACAAAATGGTAAAAAGATCCAAATCCAACAAATGGAAAAAGCATGTTTTAATATTTTGTACATACATCATTTAAATGGACAAGAATGTTTTAATACTCAGGATATAGAATAGTTCGAATACTCATGACAAGATAAAGTGGGTCATAAAAGTAGCTTCCATAACTACTAACAATGATCACAAGTATTAAATACTATTATGAAAAGTATTAAAAATGTATAATTGTAGGTCCATTGATACATAAACATGGGAATATAGGCTTGATAAAAAAAATATGTAACTTTTGGTTATGGAAAGCAACCATTCAACCTTTGGTGACAACTCATCATTATCGTGAGGTTGTCCCTAACATGTTCTAGTGATTTAAAAATACACAATAATATATTCCCAACTATCATTGATGGGTCGACGTAGTTTAGAACTTTCTAGGATATCAAGATCCAACGTTAAGGATCTAATATTCTATTGTATTGGGGGGAGTACCTATTTTCACCACAATTCACACCTCCCTTGGACTGCATACCCACTAGTATCATGACATGGCATACCCTCTTCTCTTTGGGACTTCTTATAATGATATCATTTATATATGAACGCACTTTGTAGATTCATGCTTATATTGCAAGGGAAACCTCTCCAAAATTCAAGGAATTTCTATAAGTGGTCCAATTCCATTTATAATTTATGTACATGTATATTAATTTGGAAGGATTGCAGGTGCTACATATTTTTTTTAACCATGATAAATCTTGATGAGGATCCTTCTTACTAAATAAAATATTGTTTTTTATCTTCCACATTAGAGAGGGATTCAAATAAACAAGGTTCATAGAATCCTAAAAATTTACAACCCTAGGGACTTTCTTTTACAGGAGAGAGATTGTTTAAGAAATGGTATTATGTATACATTGAGAACACAATGAATCAACCCATCCTTAGGTAGGGTTGACAAGAGGAAAAAAATAGTAAAATGTTCTTAAGAATTTCGACATGCCAATTCAAAACAAGGATAATTATGAACAACTGGGTGTGTAATTCCCCCATCTACATAAAACCTCTCATTATTAATGGCCATAGAAATTATTCATTAAAATTTAACATTATCTTCCACATATTGTAGAATATTAATGACCAAGATTTCTTCTTATTCTTAATCCTCCATAACTTGCTAAATAATTATTTTTTTTAAACTGGAACTGGGGTATTTCATTTTAGGTAAAATTTGTGATGGATCTCACAACAAGAGTACATAAGTTGTGCATTCTTGCAAAGACATGCTCTCACTAACCTATGGTACAAAAGTATGTCCAATTAACAACACAATTTGCAAATGTTCAGAAAGAGGAGAAATTTCATTTTTTTTTACAAAACATGCTTTCAAGAAGACGCATAAGAGAAACTAAAATAAGCATAGAATCCACTAATAAATCTAAATATAGGTGGACCTTATCTCTATCATATTCCTTGTATTACAATGGTGATGGAGAGTTAATGTCTTTGAGACTAAAATTTCCAATCATAGAGTAGGCTTCATCAGAGCAAGGTGAGATTGACTTAAAGACTTGAGATTGGTGATGACTTGCCAAGAATTCAACTAGTTGATTGTGAACTACTCCACATTCATCCTAAAGTTGGTAAAAATATTTGTGATGGTGAATAAGAATCTCAAGGTTTGAAATGAAATAGGAATATAGGTTTCTCAATTGAATTTGAATATTTTTCATTAATTGTATTAGCTCCTCAATGTCTTGTGATAACTTACTGGTTTGTTCCTTAGAGGAAGAACACTCCTTAAGCACCATGAGATTGGGAGACACGAAAATTCAACAAACCAGCTGAGTGTAGGTGCCATACCAAATAGGGGAATCACCTAAGGTTGGTACCATTTGATAAATAATGTCGTGTTACAACTCCACTAGAGATTAAATGGAATAAATCTATAGCCACATGTAGAATAAGCAATCCATAACTAACCATATTGTCCATGTTTAAACCTAATTTATTCTATGATTTCTCGTACGGATGATCCCCCTAAGAGCCAGGGGGAGAAATCAATATATGATATAGATTTATAAATGGAATGAAATGAAATATAGAGTTATAAAAAAAATTAAGGGATACAACAAAACTTGACTTCTATTAATAAATGAAATTTGTTGATCTATAAAAAAATTCATAATGAAACAAACTTGCTCGAATGGTGGTAGATAATATTTGAGAAGAGATGTGACGATGATGCACATTCTCCTTAGCACATTACAATGAGTTTAAAAGGAATTTTTATCATAAAGAATAAATAAGGAAACCCTAAACATCCAAAAACCTAACCCTAGGAGATGAAACACCAAAGGGATTGTGGGCCTCAATGGGGTTAGTTGGTACGTCAAGTTCCCAAAGTCGTAATGTTTTCATATGATCTTCGTTTGGTGCACTCGATAACCTGTTGGAAAGGTCTAGCTGATAAATACAAATTTTAGTTAGGATAGATCATTCCTTCAACTATCTATTGGGTGTTGACGTTCCCATAAAATGATGTTTAGGGCCTCAAAATAACCCAAGAAGTTCAAGACCCAAAAAAGTGTAGAAAAAATGTCGAAATAGAAAATTGTTCTTTGAGCTAGTGGAATAGGTGGGTCGCTATTGATATCCACCTAGATAAATCCTCCCCCATTAGGAATCAAAGGTTTCCATTGTGTTGATTTCCCCCATTATATGGGGAATCTTCTACTGAACCTCACCCCAGGTTAGCCACTTACCTTGTTGTAGGATCTTCCCTACATTGACAAATCAAGAATATTAGATCCTTTGTAGAAAATTTACCTTAACCGACATGTCCACGATCTAATCAATTGTTTCTTGTTCCATATATTTAGGGTTAATATATGTTGGTGTCAAGTACTATACTATATTTTATGTGTCCAATAATGGAAAAAAGTATGGTTGAAGTGTTGGAAGATTGGTTGTTGTCATTGATGTCAACCCTAGTCATGGGTTTTGGACCGCAAGATTGATGAAGGTATTTGGACATGAAGGAAAATGCATATGCAGATACAACACCCATGGATGGATAGTATACATCATGTTGTTTTCGGTGGTATGTGGCACGTCACGTGGATCCTCATGGTTTAGGAGAAATGAATTTTTGAAGATGACAAAGTGAATTGTACATGTAGGCCCTGAACATAATTAAAGAAAAGAATTACAAAATAAGAAAGTGTCATGTCGGCCATAATGTTAAAAGGAAGTGACATAAATGGTATAAATAAACATCATTATACATTCATTTTTATATAATTCTAATTTCAGTGGGAAGAAGAAGAAAAAGAAGGCCGGATTTCAAGGGAGGATGAAGTCTTTTGGTGATGTGTTCTAAGGTATGTCATTTTCAGGTCATCTTACCATTTTTTCTATAACTTTTTTTCTAGAATGATTCAGATGGTGAACTCGCTATGGTATTGAGAAGACATATCAAATTACCTCTGGTAAAAGGTTAAGCTCTTGATTCGCTATAATTATGGAGATACACTCTGTGGAATATAGGGTTTGTGACCAGTCCTGAAACTAGTCAAAAAAACAGGTGTTCTGGGTAAAACAGTCATAACTTTTTCATACAGACTCCAAATGAAGTGGGATCACTTCCATTAGAAATATTACGGACTTTATTTTCTTTTGTGTGAGTTTTAGAATCAGATGTTAAATATTGAGCGCGGGGCATGCTGTACAAGTTGGGTCTTCTGAACAGACCAGAATTGAATAAAGTTTTATTATCTCTCATATATTCTTGGGTGGAAGGAAGGGGAAAGGAT
>ML827737.1:21704-34405 GCA_009831015.1 Picea engelmannii | reverse complement strand
TTCTAAAATCTCTTAAACCACTTTCATTATATTAGGGCTAACCCACTTCTAACCACTTGTCCACTTAGTAATTTCTCCATTAACTTTATTATTTAAATAATTTATTTTGTATCCACTTTAAATTATAGTACACTAATCACTTCACTTTATTATTTAAATAATTTATTCTTTGCAAACACTTTGACTGCGTTCACATTTTGGGGCTTCTAGATGACTCATGAGGTCTATCCAACTTCACATGGCCATAAATCTCTAACCATGAGGCGTTATGTGATGTTCCACATACCACCAGAAATGTCATGACATGTAATATCCATCTAGAATAGTATTACCTATAAATATATAAAAACTCAAACCATTTTCCATCAAACAAACTTGGTTCCATTACCCAAACCTTTGTTCTACCATAATTTGCTAACGGACTTTATTCAAGGGTTGAAATCAGTGACAACAAACCCAATTAATCAACATGGAATGAATGTTGACTTCATGTAGATTCCTCACTAAGTTTGTACCTATATTGTTGAACTTTTCTTATTATTATCAACATTTTACTTTAGTTAATTGATGCTAATGGGAGAAGTTACATTTTTTCTTAAGCATGCACATTGAAATCCAAACCTAATGCACATTAATCCTCATGTGGAGAGTCATATATATTGTATGAGTTATCGAGGATTACTACATTTTGATTATATTTTGTTACTTAGTCACTTATGTGTGAATATTGATTCTATTGTTTTCTCTCCTCTCTCTCTCTCTCTTGCAATTAGCTATTGTAGTATCTCCTTATCACAATGTGGTCTTGGATTGTGGTTTAATCCTACATAGTATTAGAGCCATTATTGTGAGGGAGTATTCACTTTTATTGTAGGTTTATAGATCAAATTGGATATCCCATAGATAACTATGGATCAACCATCTTCTTAAGCTATCTTGACACCCTTAAACTACTTTGAGTGGAAGCCCAAGGTATAGACTCTTCTTCGAAGAAAGGGTTTGTATAGGATGACCATGGGGACTGAGTTCAAGCCTACTTCAACCATGGATAAATAAAAGTACTTCAAAAAAATGGATGAAGAATATGGGATATTGTTCTTCAGAATCTCTCCATATCTCCTCTTTAATGTCGATCCTTGCAATACTCCTAATGATTTTTGGAAAATGTTGAAGGATTTTCTAAGAAAGAAAGACAATCTAAGAGTTCATTAGCTGGAGAATGATCTACATGCATTGAATCCAAGATATTTCAAGACCCTACATGACTACTTCTGTAAGTTTAAAACTTTTCTTTCTCATGTTAAGTCTTGTGGAATTTATAAGAAAACTGAAAAATTAATCTTTTCCATTCTAATAAAATTAGGACCATAGTATTTTGTATACACTTCTTCTTTTCATACTACCAGGTTAGTTATGGGGTCTACATGGAAGATGTGATGCCTAAATTATTTCATGGAGTCACTTATCCATGAGAAAACAAAGCTCATCCAAATAGGGGCACTTAAGAATTCCAAGCCCCATGCAATTACAGTTCAAGGAAGTTCAAAGAAGAATAAGTAGACAAACAAGGGAAAGAAGGACCAAGATAACAAGAAGGAAGGTAAAAAAAAATCCACATATGAGAGTTCAAGTTCCAAGGAATCCAAAGGAAAGAAGGAGAAGACAAAGTGTTCCTATTGTAATATGGGGTTCCATCCTAAGAGTTCTTGCATCAAAAATACCATATATCTCATGGCACAAACACTTGAGAGACATCACCCTGAGGACTTTATTCCAGATAATTCAAAGAAAAAACCATCATTACAAAGAGGTAATGGTCATGCATTACTTGCTATTTCATCTTCTCCTAATTCTTGGGTGCTTGATTTGGGGGCTACTCATAACATGGCCTCATCAGATAGACCTTTATTATACTTAGAGACTTGTTCCATAAAATTGATCTTCATGGGAGATGATTCTCCTACAGAGGTTTGTGGTAGGGGTAGAGTTGATCTAGACCATGGATGATTTCAATATGTACTTCATGTTTTGAATATTTCAATGAATATTCTCTCCATCTATCAAATCACTCATTCAGGTTTAAAGAAGAATATGGAGTTCACTCCGAACTCAGTTATTATTTTTGACTTGTCATATGGTTCAAAAATTGTCATTGATGAGGTTAATCACCTTTCCAGGTTGTACACCTTGTCTCACTTCACTCATAAATATGATTATGTATCTCTTCTAACACATACTAATGAAAAGTCCAAGTTGTGTCATAAGAATTTTTGGCATTTGAATTTTAAATATTTAGATCATGTTAGTAAGGATTAACCCACATTCATTATGCAGATGGAGTTTACCAGGGATACATACTAGGAAACCATCCTGAGGAGAAGTTCAACACAGGTAAATCATGGAGGGAATCATCACTTCTAGAGTCGGTTAACATTGACATTACATGTTCTTTCCCACACCCATATATTAATAAATATAAGTATGTTCTTACTTTCATTGATGAATTTTCGATATATACATGGGTCTACTTTCTTAAATTAAGATATGAGGTCTTTGAGTGTCTTAAATATTTCAAGAATCTAGTTGAGAACCAGACAAGGAAGAGGATTAAGAATATTTTTACATATAATTGAGGAGATTATGTTAATAAGTATTTTTATCATCTTTGATCAAAATCAGATATAGATTTTCATCACACAGTTTCATATACTCCACAATAGAATGGGATAGTGGAGAGGAATGGGACATTAAAAGAGATGGCCAATTGTATGTTGTAGGCTAGAGAAATACCTCCAAAGTTATGGGATGCAGCTATAAACTATGCATCCTAAATTCAGAATAGATTTCCTCATAAATCAGTTAAGGGAGTCATTCCATATGAGGCTTGGAGCATGAATAAACAGAAAGTCACTCGCTTCATAATTTTTTGTTCTCATACATGGGATAGGATACCTTTTGTAAGGAGTGTATTTTTGTTGGATATAAAGAGGGAGTGAATGGATATATGTTATTATATACTAATTTAGATACAATAATCATTCAAGGGAGTGTTAATTTTGAATAGGGTCCTTCATAGGTACTTCTGGGGCAATACACACCTCGACCTCCACCACCACTAGTTGTAGAGATTTGTGAGACTTCTTCCAATCATATATTTTATCATATATTTGAATATGATATATATGATATTTATTAAAAAAAACAATAATTTTCATGTCTAAAGCATCAACCACGATGGGAACAAAAAACTCTTTAGGCAACAAGTGATCTAGTGGGTGATAATGCCAATCCACGGAGAACTAGATCTCAGTTTGTGGAACCTCTAAAGGATTTTACTACCATGGATTCATTGCTTCCTATTTATTTTTATATGTTACTTGGATCATAACCTAAGTATTATATAGAGGCTAAAGGAAACCCCCATTGGGTGGAAGCTATGAAAGAGGAGTACAATTCCTTGATAGAGAACAACACATGAGAGTTGGTTCTTCTACCTTCCAACAGGAACATTGGTATATGTAAGTGGATTTTCAAGAAAAAGAGTGTTGTTTATGGATACATTACCAACTATAATTCTCTTTTAGTAGCTAAAGGTTTCTCCAAGGTACAAGGCATTGACTATGAGGATAATTTTGCATCGGTTGGCAAGATTTATTCCATTCGATTAGCTCTAGCTATTGCAACAACTAGAAAGTGGGAGGTACACCATATGTATGTGAATAATGAATTATAACATAGATATATTAATGAGGATATATATATGGATCATCTAGATGGATATGTTCATGATCCATCGTTAGTGTGTAGGTTGAGGAAGTCATTCTACAAACTTAAGTAGGCACCTCGGGCATGGTATGCTAAAATGGACTTGTATATTCTCTCTAGAGGTTTTCTTAAATGTATATCATATCCTAATGTGTATATGATGAGAAAATATATTATCTTCTATTGATAGTTCAATATGTATATGATTTACTCATCACAGGGAGATCAACCTATTGCATTACTTTATTGGTCTGGAAATTAACCAAAATGATTCAGGGATCAATATGTCTCATTCCAAGTATTCCAGATATCTACTTGATATGTTTCATATGAAATATTGTCATATAGATCCAACACTATTTCAGTCAGGGGTTAGACTAGAGGATGTTGGTGCAACACCTTTGGTTGATTGTACTAGATATTGACACTTCGTGGGGAGTGTTCTCTACCTTACACACTCTTGACCAAAAAATTATTATGGACTTGGATTAGTTTATAGGTACATGTAGCAGCCTCATGAGCTTCGCAAGAAGGAAGCAAAGAGGATTATCATATATGTCAAGAGGACTACTAGTTTGGGTATACACTATGCAACAAGATCTTCCTTGTATCTTGTTGGTTACAAAAACTCAGATTGGGCAAGTGATAGCATTGATCGCAAGTCCACTTATAGATATGTCCTCTACCTTGGATAGAGATCTATCTATTGGTCAAGTAAGAAGAAACAAAAAATTTCTTTATCATCATCAGAGGCAGAGTACAAGGGTGCAATGAATGTTAATAATCAAGCTATTTGGTTGCAACACTTTCTTAGAGAGGTGGGAGTTCATTTTCATCATTTGATAGTTATATTGTGTAAGAATAAGATTTCCAGTGTAATCCAATTTCCAGTGAAGCCAAGAAACCATTTGACTCAGAACCATAACTCCATGTATGTTAGTATTTAAAATAATCCAAAGACGGTATAACATATGCGACAAAACGTTAGTAGGCATATTGTACCTACAAATGCAAATGATGATCATGCTAAAACTTACAAGATTTGAGATCTTGGAAAAATAAAAATCCATTCAACATGCTATTAGATATTAAAACTCATTAAAAGACTCCAGCTGATTGAGAATAAAAAGTTGTTCTTATATGAGATCTGCATTATTGATAATATTATATATTTCATCATGTTCTCCTTCAAAAAACTCATTAAGATCATATGCTTCATAATAATCAGGGGCAATTTATCAGATAGTTGGCTTAGGTTGATGGACATATGGTATGGATTGTTGGTTGTCATTGATATCAACCATTGGAGATATTGTAGATTGATTTCAACCCTTAGTGATTGATGTCAAACCCTGGAGAAAGTACGGTAGAAAATTTTGGTAGCACAAAGATTTGAGTAATGGACCCAAGTTTGTTTGATGTATAATGGTATGAGTTTTATATATTTGAATGTAAGAATATTCTAGAAGGGTATTACATGTCATGTCATTTTCGGTGGTATGTGGAACATCAAACAACTCCTCATGGTTAGATTGTTATGGCCATGTGAAGTTGAAGAACCCAGGTTTGGGTAATGGACCCAAGTCTGTTTGATGTATAATGGTATGATTTTTTATATATTTGCAGGTAAGGATATTCTATACGTATATTACCTGTCATTCCATTTCTGGTGGTATGTGTAATGTCACATAACTCCTCACAGTTTGAGAGTTTATGAATTTGGAGGACCTTCATATGTTGGCTTGAAGCCCAAAAAGGTCAAAGAAGTCAAAGTTCTTCCAAAGAAGAAATTATTTAAATATTAAAGTGAAGTGACAAAGTCAAAAAGCATTATTTAAATAATAATGTGAAGTGACAAAGTCAAAGATGATTATTTAAATAATAAAGTGAAGTGACAAAGTCAAAGATGATTATTTAAATAATAAAGTGAAGTGACAAAGTCAAGGAGGATTATTTTAATAATAAAGAAAATGAAGAAATTTCTAATTATGGAAAGTGGTTAGTAGTGGGTTAGCCCTAAAATAAGGAAATTGGGTTCAGATGGTTAAAAGGAAACCCCTTGAGGAAGCTACATGAATGTATAAGAACATGTGTTTCGTTCTAAGAGGTCACAAGTTCAAATCTAGAGGGGGGTAGGGTATGTATACCTCTGTAGACTTTACTAGTCAAATCACTGGGTGGAGGGGGTCCCTTGTCCCATAAATAAGGGGATCTCATACACCAATTTGGTGTGGCTTAGTCGCGACCTTAAAAATAGATTAAAAAAAAAGAAAGAGGAAAGGCTCTCTCATTTTAATAACACTTGAGAATATCTAATATCAACAGGTGACTAAGGTAACCAAAGGATATATAAGTTGAATTTAAGAGAGAAGTTGAATTAAAGAAGGAATAAATTCAAGGGAGGATAAATTCTTTTGATGATGTTTTCTAAGGTATGTTATTTACAGGTCATCTCACCATTTTCGCAATAAACTTTTTTATAGAATGATTCAAACCATGAAATTGGGAGGACATTGAGGAAACATATCGAAGTAGTTGTGGTACAAATTTTATCTTGTGGGTCATTGTATTTTTGGATTAACACTCCATGGAAAATAGGGTTTGTGGCTAGTCCTAAAGCTATTCTAAACAGGTGTTTCAGGTAAAAACATCATAACTTCTTCATAACAGATCCAAATTCAATAAGACCAAATGTGTTGGTTAGAGTAGAGTCTCTATTATTCAGTATACAATTTTAATATCCATACAACACATATTATGTGTGGGGCACGCTCTACAAGTTCACTCCCTAGAATAAGCCAGAATTCAACAAGGTATTCCATTTTTTCTATAACTCGTTTTCTAAGATGTTCCAAGTAGTGACACCTAGAGGAATTTCACAAAATACAATAAAGAACATTGTGTACTATTTTTGTATCTTTATTCATTACAGGTACATAGTTATGATTATTTCAAGTTAGGGTTGTTGACTAATCCAAAACTAGTCATGTGAGACTAGAGTAAAGATTGATGAAAATGATAGTCTCTTGTTGTTAAGGTTAAGGAAGGTTTGCAGGTATGTGATCATATACACTAGGTCTATTATAGATTTACAAATCATATTTGGATGATGAAATTGACGAGGGATTTTGGTTGAGGTACATGTTGGGTACATGGTTGAGACAAGTAGTTGATGAGTTGGCACATGCATGAGGTTTATAGTTGATGATGTTGGTACGTATTGATGAGTCATAGTTGATGAGTAGATGATACATTATTGGTACGTACTTTGTACATGGTTGGAGACACTTGTTAGTAGTATTGTTGACACATGGTTTATGGATGATGTAGCATACTTGTATTGGTATATTATTAAAAGAACATATTGATCTTAGTGGTGATTATGAGTTGTTGTGTTATTCTTGGTTGATGCACATATTTGAGAGTTGTCTTGGTGATTGATCTTGGTGAGTAGATCTGATTTGGTTGATAAGATTCATGAGACAAGTTGTTGTGACAGGTTATTCATATAGGTTTGGTGCATGGTTGATGCACTTATTCATGGTACAGGTTGAGGTATAGGTTGGTGCATGGTTGATGCACTTGTTTATGGTACATGTTGATTACATGTTGTTTGGTATATGTTGGTGCATGGTTGATTCACTTTTTTATGGTACATGTTGATTACAGTTTGACGTACAAGTTGATGTATGGTTTATGCATGGTTCAGGTTATTGGTATGGGTTGTTTAGTGCAGGTTGATTGGTACAGGTTTATAGCAGTATATCTCATAGTGATAGTGTGAAAGTTGTTTCATCATTCTACTTATACGCCAGGGAAGTTAGATGGGGAAAGGACATGTGGTTGTATCCACCTTCAGGTTATAGCCGGATAACATAAGGGGTTGTAGCCTCCTTCTGGATATAGCCAAAGAATTGGGGAGTTGGAGATTCCGTCAGGTTGTAGTCTAAGAAACTAGGGGGTTGGAGCCTCCTTCTAGTTGCAGCTGAAAAACAAAGGAAGTTGGTGCTTCCAATGAATGTAATTCTTAAATACATATAATAAAAAGCCTTCAATGGATTTTTCCCACTTTGTCTTTCCACGTAAAACACTGATGTATTATGTATGTGTGTGATTTCTCATTTGTTCATTGTTTATTTACTTTGCAACTATTGGATGATGATGCTACATTGATATAACACTTGTATGTTATGGTGAAAAAGGATTATAATGTTGTATTTCTTATTCACCCCCCCACCCTCTTAGTAATCAAACATAAATCCCCTTGAAACGTTTGATCATTTTCTTGTCTAGAAAACTCTTTGATAGAATTTAAAACGAAAAGGTGATCATAGAAATATGATGGCTGTAAATTTATTTTTGTAGCTTCAAAAGAAGAATCACCGTGCTCAAGAAAATATTCATTCTTCTTCACTATCTCTTCACAACTAACATCCTTATCTTTATTTATATGACAAGAATGCATTTTTTCAAATTCCTCACAACATTCATCATAAATAAAATCAATTGAATACATCCCTTTGCAATAAGAATTGAATGAAACATGAAAATCACTTAATGAAGAAATACTAGAAAGAGGGAGGGAATTACACCACTCACGAGATTTCCCTTCCAAGGTGATGCAGACCGCCTATGTCAGCAGGGTTATGCGACCTCCCGATCTCTGGATAATTCTTCTTCTAAGCCAAAATAGCTCTTCGGGCGCCTGTTGGAACCCTTTGAACAAATCCAGAGGTCCCTTTGTCCTCTGGCATAGGCCTTGAGAAAACCTATGCACACGCTCAGCTTTCAGCGCTCTTCTCTGTTATGAACCAACACACCTTTCGCGTTTTGGGGTTTTGGGACTCCTGCATGCGAGCTCTCCCAGGCTCCTTGTCCTTCCAACTCCTAGTCGCCAAAACACCGAAAATGGATTAACGACTCTGTGTCCACCCTTAGCCTCCAAATGCTTTCGGTTTTTCACGTTTCACTATTTCGCGATTCCGGTTGCAATGATTCTAGGTCCTTCGAACTCCCGGACCCTAAAATACCAAAATCTACCCGTGACCACAGTCTACCTTTTAGGATTTTGGAATTCATGATTTTGTGATTCTGGCTGCAGACGGTTCCTGGTCCTTCAACCTCCCAGGTCTCGAAATGTCGAAATACTACCCCTTGAGAGAACCTTTTGAGGTTTTCCCCTAACCTTGACCACTCACCACATGTCCCCTTGATCAACAGTCCTGACGCTTTTGCAATTTTGTGAGTTGGGACTTCTTGTCTCATGACTCCTTCTCCTCAAACTCCCAGTGTCCAAAACACCGAAAAGGGCTTGGATATTTGACACCTGTCCTCCAAAATGTATGGCCCCGATGCTTCGAGACTTCACGATTCCTCTTGCCTCTACTGTTACAGAGACTAAACCCCTCACACCTCCCTCTAGATATGACAACTATCGATCCTTGGTGCTACATATGACGACCCGGATCCTTTTTCCTGTGCACCTCCCAGGGACTCAACCCTGTGCACGTATCCTTGATCCAACGGTTCTCAGGCCATCGTGCTCCAGATCCGACGGCTGGTGCGATTTCGTGAACCGGGAGTTCGCGATGCAGCGAATCCAAAATCCCTTGCCTCTCCAAACCCGAAACTCTAAAATAGTGAAATTTGAGCACGAGATTTCAGGATTTCATGAACCGAGAGTTTGAAGGAATCGTAAAATCATGAAACGTGAAACACTGGAAGCATTTGGAGGCTAAGGGGGGGACCCAGATTCGTTAAGCCCTTTTTGGTGTTTCGGTGACTGGGAGTTGGAAGGATAGGGAGCCTGGGAGAGCTTTCATGCAGGACTCCTGAAACCCAAAAATGTGAAAGGTGTGTTGGTTCAGAATAGAGAAGAGTACCGAGAGCTAAGCATGTGCATAGGGTTTCTCAAGGCCTATGCCAGAGGATGAAGGGACCTATGGATTTGTTCAAAGGGTTCCAGAGGAGCTCGAAGAGCTATCTTTTCTTAGAAGAAGAATGATCTAGAGACCGGGAGGTCGCAGAACCCTACTAAGGTAGGGGGTCTGCATCAGGTGGTATCAGAGCCACTTTCTGTCTATAGACTATAGGCATAGGGAGGTAGAGTAGATAAATAAAATACTCTGATACACATCAGGTGGTATCAAAGCTTTTTTTTATCTATATATTACAGGTAGAGGGATCCATAGGAAAAGGAAGGCAGAGTGTTGAATCTCTGCAATGATTGTTGCAAGGTGCGCAATAGTTAGGAGGACTATAGGAAAGGCTGGAAGCACTCACAGTTGTAGAGTGACAACAACAAGTTTTCCAGGAGGGTAGATAGGAATAGGGAGATGGCTACTGAAGGCCATGGACGTGGTGGAAAGAAAAACCATCAGTAGCAGAGAAAAGATGAGATGGATTAAGATCTCGCTAAGATAAGGGTGAGGATGGAAGAGCTTGCACTACAGGTGTAGCAGAACGTAAAGACACATTGGGTGTATGAATGGCCCCTGAATAGGGAAGCCAGATGGCATGTTCAAAATTTGATGGCCAGGAAACAGTAACAAGAGTTGAGGAAGTAGTTGAGGTATGATTAAAGCCTCAGTGACACAGAGCTAGTTTTCATCTGTGAGCCAGAAGTCAGAGAAACCCTCAATGATGAGGAAGAGGGATCAGCTTTAGATATCATAAACTGTCAGGAGGGCAGGGATGAATTTTCGAATTTCCAGGTGGGCAATGAAATGAGATTACTGGAGGATCTCATAGACTGTCAGGAGGAAAGCCATGGAAATTCATATTACCAGGTGGGCAATGAGATGGGACCAGCCGATCTCATAGACTGCCATGTGGGCAGCATAAAATTCCCAAATTGCCAGGTGGGCAAGGGGAAAGAGATGAGACTATCTGAAAGTCTCATGAACTCAGAGAAGAGTTCAGATCAGCAAGGAGTGTTGACAGGATAGAATTAGAAGAGAATTTTGATCATTGGAGGAATAGACGTGTACCTACCAAGCAGCCCAGTTGAGGCCAGAGAATGTGTTGCAGATGAAACAAAAGTAGGAGGATAGCCATTAGAAATTGTCATGGAGGAAGAAATGGAGCAGACACTGGCATTTTCCCAAGAAGAAGAAGATCAACATTCACCAAAATGGCTCAAATTTTTCAGCCAGGAAGCTAGACAGGAAATCACTACAGTACTGGAAGCTGCAAAAGAAGAAGAAGAAGAAGAAGAGGAAGCAGACAACATGGATTTTGCTAACTTGTGTGAAGAATTGGAAGCCCTGGAAAGGAGGGTGATGGTGCAAAGTTTTCACATCCAACAAGATAAGTTGGAAGCAGGTAGTGGAACATACGAGCTTGGGGAGAAGCTGGAAGAAGTTGGAAGTATGCTAGCAGGAGAAATGGCAACAGAAAAACTGCCTAAGGAAGAAACTGAGAAGCAGTTCACTGAGAAGACTGTAGATCTGGAGTCGGTAGCAGAGTGTCCACTTAGTGCCACAAAGAGAGATAAAGATAGTAGGGGAGATCGAGCATATCTACCCATTAAGAAGACATAAGTGCGACAGAGAAGATTGCATCTAAAGAGCCAACCACTGGAGCAACTAGACGAGGTAATTGAAGAAATCAGAAGGCTGATGATTTCAGCAGCAAAGGCTACCAGCAATGAGAAGTTGACGAGAAGGGAGCCTACAAGAGCAGCAGTGTAACGACCCTCCTCGTTATGACAACAATTCTGTTAATAAGTGCGATTTTTTTTTTTCTTTTTTTTTTTGGTCAAGGGGTGTGCGCGTGTAGAAGGACAGGCTCACATGACTCTACATCGCCACCCGACAATCGACCAGACTGACCTGAAAATAAGATGAGTACGACCTTGTCCAACACAAATTATATGAACAAGCATCCTCCAGGAAGGCACAAGTAAGAAGGACCCAGACGTTGGCCAATCCATGAATAAGACTAACTGAAAATCTCAGACCAAATGCTCCCTTTAAACATTAATCAACGAGATATCCATCCTTAAGGAAGGTACAATTAGTTAACTACAACCCCCGTTTGCTGAAATATAAATACCAGTTTCACTTAGATTTGCGGACCTTAAATTTTTATGGGTCATCCGTCAAATGCGATTTCCATGAAGTCACCATAACACCACCCTATCTTTCACTATTTAGCTTCGTAAGCATTCTGGCATGTAACCAAACTTACTTAAGCAACCGCTTCAAGTAATCCCTCACTTGTAAGCCTTACAATCTTTAGGTTTGCATCAAGTTCCTTACACAACAACCATTAACAAGGTTTATGGAACAAGAATCTCCCTCATTGTTACCTTTCTCCCTGGCATCATGCTCACAATTCTTTATCCAACAAGATAACAGGAATTCAATACTAGAAGTAGCTCTCTAATGCATTTTTATTAATTAATTTACTTTCGGCAATGCCAACCAAAGCTCATACAACTCTTGCAATTCCATTATTTAAATGCTCGTAATGCGAACAAGAGCATAAACATGTAGTCCAAGACAAACAACAGCAAGATAATGAAGAACTTAAGTTGCACCGACGGTAAGGTTGCTCATGCAGGTAAAAGTTTGGATACATAAATTCAACTTATAACTCATACTGTAGCATAAAAGGAAAAGTTAAACCTATGCAAGGAAAATGCCTATGATCACTTGACTCCTCACCAAAAATTCTTGAACTTATATGGATCAAACAGGGAAGAATGTATTCAACGGAGATGCCAAACACGTGAAATATGTTTCCCCCCTTTTTATTAAAGCAAGTAATCATCATACCATATTTTCTTGAAATGAACCACATGGGTAGCAATATCACTCACTAAATTTTGTTTGTCAGTACCATCTTGACGTTGCAAGACAACCCACCATTTTCAAACAAGCAAGAATAGGATTTATGTTCATTCTTATGAGGGATAGAGATAATCATAGGGG